>PVIY010009579.1:0-72090 GCA_004026745.1 Myrmecophaga tridactyla
ATGTGGTATAGAAAATTTAGGTTCTGGACAAAATAAATCTTTCTTACTTTGGTCTCAAAAAGTAAATGAGGTTATAAAATATAGACAATGTGTTCCTTACCCCTATATTCTGAATTAACTTAATCACGACCTGATCAGCTTCATTCTCATCTCTAAATACCAGGTTATAGACATCTAAAACAGCCTCTCAAAATCCATTAATAACAATTACCACTTCAGACTAAATGTGACTGCTACAATCTCGGCCCCAGTTTTCTTATAAGTATTTTCTAAATGAGGCCATACAATATTTACTCTTTTGTTTCTGGCTTATTTTCCTCACCAGATGTCCCACAGTTTCATTCACAACGTTGCGTGCCTCACAATATTTGATCATATGCATACACCATCGTTCAACAATCTACTTCTCTAGTCAGTGCATCCTTCAGCCGCCTGCATTCATTGGGCCTCATGTATAATGTCCAAAGTCAACAGTGTCAGCACTCTCAATTTAGATAATTTTTCATTGTTCCCAGGAGAAAGATAACCAATAAACACATCCTCACCAAATAGAAAATCCAAGCCTCCTCCTAACTCTTGTCCCTCTCCCCATTATTTACCCTTGCAGTTGCTGTGGTACTGCTGATGTCTTCCTGTTAAACATATCCCACAGCATGCAATAGCAGTTCAAAGTTTTGTGCTTTGGGTTTAAAGTTTAGGAAGCTACCTCCTATTACAAGGTCTTGAAGATGTTTCCCTACATTTTTTTATAGGAGCTTTATGGTACTGCTTCTTTTTTTTTCTTTCTTAATTAAAAAAATTTTTTTTAAACATAACATACAAACACAAACACTCTTACCATATGATCATTCCATTCTTGGTATATAATCAGTAACTCACAATATCATCACCATGATCATTTCTTAGAGCATTTGCATCAATTCAGAAAAAGAAATAAAAGGAAAAAAGAAAAAAAAACTCATACATACCATACCCCTTAACCCTCCCTCTCATTGACTGCTCATATTTCCATCTACCCAATTTATTTTAGCTTTTGTTTCCCCTTGTTTTTTTCTATACCCCTTACCACTCCCTTTCATTGATCACTAGCATTTCAATCTACTGAATTTATTTTAACATTTGTTCTCCCATTATTAATTTATTTTAAATTCACATGTTTTACTCATCTGATCATACCATGGATAAAACGAGCATCAGACATAAGGTTTTCACAGTCACACAGTCACACTGCGAAGGCTATATCATTATACAATCATCTTCAAGAAACATGGCTACTGGAACACAGCTCTACAATTTCAGACACTTCCCTCCAGCCTCTCCAATATACCTTAACTGAAAAGTTGATATCTATTTAATGCATAAGAATAACCTCCAGGATAACCTCTTGACTCTGTTTGAAATTTCAGCCATTGACACTTTATTTTGTCTCATTTCGCTCTTCCCTCTTTTGGCCGAGAAGTTTTCCTCAATCCCTTGATGCTGATTCTAGGATTTCTGTCCCATGTTACCAAAAAGATTTACACCCCTGGGAGTCATCTCCCACATAGATAAGGGAAGGGCAGTGAGTTTGCTTGCCGTGTTGAGTGAGAGAGAGAGGCCACATCTGAGCAATAAAAGAGGTTCTCTGGGGGTGACCCTTAGACCTAATTTTAAGTAGGCTTAGCCTACCCTTTGTGCGGATAAGTTTCATATGAACAAACCCCGAGATTGAAGACTCAGCCTATTGCTTTCATTATCCCCACTGCTTGTGAGGATATCAGGAATTCTCCACATGGGGAAGTTTCCCCCTTTCTCGCTATTCCCCCAAGGGAACTTCACAAATACTTTTTTATTCACTGTTTAAATCACTCTGGGATTTATTGGGCCATCACTCTGGACAACCTACAAAATTCCTTGCTCTACACAAGCTCCCATGTACTCATGGTGTTAAATTAAACTGTCCACATAAGTTGTATTAGGAAACACACTAGTCAAATATAAATTTTGTACCAAATAAATATTTTTTGCTTTAGTCTAACACATAAATTAAGGTTTTAAAATATAAATTACCATCTATTTTCAACACCCTGTAATATCGACATTCCTTTATTCTTCCTCATGCATAAACATTTTGTACATTAGTCACTATCCTTGTACACTCTAGGCATTCCTAGCTTATACCATCTCAGTCATTTATCGTCTATCTTTCCTTCTGATTTCATTTGTGCCCCCAGCCCTCCTCCCTCTATCATTCTCACATTCAGCTTCATTCAGTGTACTTACATTATTGTATTACAGTTAGGTAGTATTGTGCTATCCATTTCTGCATTTTTATAATCAGTTCTATTGCACAATCTGTATCCCTTCAGCTCCAATTATGGTACTGCTTCTTATATTTAGGTATTTGATCCAATTTGAGTTAATTTTGTTTAGGGTGTGTGTTAGTTTGAAAGCTGCAGGAATGTGATACACATTTTAAAAAGGGGGAATTTAGTAAGTTATAAATTCACAGTTCTAAGGCAATGAAAATGCCCAAATTAAGGCACCAATGGGAGGACACCTTAATTCAACGAAGTTTCATGGGCTTGGAGCACCTTTTTCAGCTGGCATCTGCCTCTCCAGGTTATGGCTTGCTTAGCATCTCATGGCGACATCTGCTGGGCCCCAAGCATCTCCAACACCTGTGTCTCTGCTCTCCACGTGTCCGCATCTGTGTCAGCTCTGCTGTGAAGTTTCTGTCAGCTTCTGACATTTCCCTCGTTTCTGTCATTTCTGACTCTCTCCAAAATATTTACTCTTCTAAAGGAGCCTAGTAAACCAATCAAGACCCACCTGGAATGGGTAGAGTCACATCTCCATCTGATCAAAAGTGAATACCTATAATCAGGTGTGTCACATCTCCATGGAGATAATCCAATTGAAAGTTTCCAATCTACAGTGCTGAATCAGGATGAAAAGAAATGGCTGCCCCCATGAGATTGGATCAGGATTAAAACACGGCTTTTCTGGAGTGTATAACACTTTCAAACCGGCACAGGATGTGAGGTAAGGGTCCTCTTTCATTCTTCTGGCTATTGATATCCAGCTCCTCCATGCCCATTGATTGAAAAGACTATTTTTTCCCAGTTCAGTGGATTTGGGGGCCTTGTCGAAGATCATTGACCATAGATTTGGTGGTCTATTTCTGTGCTCTCGATTCAATTCCATTGGTCAAAACTTCTATCTTTGTGCCAATACCATGCTGTTTGACCACTGTGGCTTTATAAAAGGTTTGAAAATCAGGAAGTGTTAATCCTCCCACTTTGTCCTATTTTTTTTAGGATGCTTTTAGCTATTTGGGGTCTCTTTCCCTTCCAGATGAATTTGGTAACTAGCTTTTCCAAGTCTTCAAAGTAGGTTGTTGGAATTTTGATTGGTACTGCATTGAATCTATAGATCAATTTGGGTAGAACTGACATCTTAACTACATTTAACCTTCCTATCCATGAGCAGGGAATGTCTTTCCAACTTTTTAGAGCCTCTTTGATTTTTTTTTTTTTTTGAGTTTTTAAAAAAAAAATTATTTATTTATTAATTTAAAAAATTAAGAACAAACAAAAAGATTAACATAGCATTCCATTCTATATATATATTCGGTAATTTTCAACATCATCACATAGTTGCATATTCATTATTTCTTAGAACATTTGTATCAGTTCAGAAAAAGAAATAAAAAGACAACAGAAAAAGAAATAAAATGATAACAGAGAAAAAAAAAAGATTATACCTACCATACCCCTTACCCCTTGCTTTCATTTATCACTAGCATTTCAAACTGAATTTGTTTTAACATTTGTTCCCCCTATTATTTATTTTTATTCCATATATTCTACTCGTCTGTTGATAAGGTAGATAGAGCATCAGACACAAGGTTTTCACAATCACACAGTCACATTGTGAAAGCTATATCATTACTCAATCATCATCAAGAAACATGGCTACTGGAACACAGCTCTATATTTTCAGGCAGTTCCCTCCAGCCTCTCCATTATATCTTGGTTAACAAGGTGATATCTACTTAATGCGTAAGAATAACCTCCAGGATAACGTCTCGACTCTGTTTGGAATCTCTCAGCCATTGACACTTTGTCTCATTTCACTCTTCCCCCTTTTGGTCGAGAAGGTTTTCTCAATCCTTTGATGCTGAATCTCAGCTCATTCTGGGATTTCTGTCCCACGTTGCCAGGAAGATCCATACCCCTGGGAGTCATGTCCCACGTAGACAGGGGAAAGGTGTTGAGTTTGCTTGCTGTGTTGGCTGGAGAGAGAGGCCACATCTGAGCAACAAAAGAGGTTCTCCTGGGGGTGACTCTTAGGCCTAATCTTAAGTAGGCTTGACCTATCCCCTGTGGGGTTAAGTTTCATATGAACAAACCCCAAGACTGGGGGCTCAGCCTATAGCTCTGGTTGCCCACACTGCTTGTGAGAATATCAAGAATTCAACTTGGGGAAGTTGAGTTTTCCCTCTTTGATTTCTTTTAACAATGTTATGTAGTTTTCTATGCATAAGTCCCTTACTTCCCTAGTTAAGTTCACTCCGAGACACTTTATTCTTTTAGTTGCTATTTTGAATGGAATTTTTTCCTTAATTGTCTTCTCAGTTAGGTGTATAGAAAATTACCGATTTTTGCACATTAATTTTATATCCTGTCACCTTGCTGAATTTATTAGCTCAAGTAACTTTGTTGTGGATTTCTCAGGATTTTCCAAATATAGTATCATGTCATCTACAAATAATGAAAATTTAACTTCTTCCTTTCCGATTTGGGTGTCTTTTATTTCTTTTTTCCTGCCTGATTACTCTAGCTAGAATTTCTTGTGCAATGTTGATTAATAGCGGTGACAGAGGACCTCCTTGTCTCGTTCTGAGGGGAAAAGCTTTCAGTCACTCACCATTGAGTAAGGGTTTTTCATATATGCCCTTTATCATATTGAGGAAGTTACCTTTGATTCCTACCTTTTGAAGTGTTTTTTTTAATTAGAAAAGAATGTTGAATTTTGTTAGATGCATTTTCAACATCGATCAAGATGATCATGTGATTTTTCCCTTTTGATTTATTAGTGTGCTACATTTCATTAATTGATTTTCTTACGCTGAACCATCCTTGCATTTTTGGTATAAGGCCCACTTGGTTGTGGTGTATAATTCTTTTAATGTGTTGTTGGATTTGATTAAGCTAGCATTTTGTTGAGAATTTTTGCATCTATGTTCATTAGGGAGATTGGCCTGTAATTTTCCTTTCTTATAGCATCTTTACCCAGTTTTTGTATTAGTGATGCTTAACTTCATAAGATGAGTTAGGTAGTATTCCTTTTTTTCTTTGTCAGCTGTGCTGTCCATCGATTTTCTCAAAGTACCAACTTTTGGTTTTATTTATTCTATCATTCTTTTGTTCTCCCATTCATTTAATTCTGCTTTAATCTTTGTTATTTCTCTTCTTCCATTTGCTTTGGGGTTAGCTTGCTGTTCTTTCTCTGGTTCCTCCATGTGAGCACTTAGGTCCTTGAGTTTTGCTCTTTCTTCTTTTCTAATATAGGCATTTAGGGAAATAAATTTTCCTCTCAGTATTGCTTTCCCCACATCCCATAAATTCTGACATATTTTATTCTTGTTTTCATTCATCTCCAGATAGCTACTGATTTCTCTAGCAATTTCTTCTTTGACCCACTGGTTGTTAAAGAGTGTGTCATTTAATCTTCATATATTTGTGTAAGTTCTTGTTCTTTGGTTGGTATTGCTTTCCAGTTTCATCCCATTGTGATCAGAGAAAGCGCTTTGAATAATTCCAGTGTTTTTAAATTTATAAAGGCCTGTTTTGTGCCCCAGCATATGATCTTTGTCCTGGAGAATGTTCCATAAGCACTAGAGAAGAATGTATATCCTGCTGTTCTGGGGGTGTCATGACCAATATATATTTGTTAAGTCTAATTCATTTCCCAAATTGCTTAAGATCTCTATTTCCTTGTTGATCCTCTGTCTGGTTGTTCTATCCATAGAGGAGAGTGGTGTATTAAAGTCTTACTATTATTGTAGAAACATCTATTGCTCCCTTCAGGGTTGCCAATGTTTATCTCATATTCTTTGGAGCTCCTTGTTTGGGAGCATAAACATTTATGATTGTTATTTCTTCTTGGTGCATTGTCCCTTTTGTTAATACATAGTTACCTTCTTTGTCTCGTATGATATCTTTACATTTAAAGTCTATTTTGCCTAATATTAGTATAGCTACTCCTGTTTTCTTTTGGTTATAGCTTGTGTCAAACATCTTTTTCCATCTCTTCACTTTCAATCTACTTGTATCCTTCTGTCTAAAATGAGTCTCTTGTAAGCAGTATATAGCTGGGTTATTTTTCTTAATCCATTCTGCCAATCTGTATCTTTTAATTGGTAAATTTGGTCTATTTACTTTCAAAGTTATTACTGTAAAGGCATTTCTTGAATCTACTACCTTATCCTTTGGATTTCTTTTGTCAGATCTATATATTCTTTTCCCTCTTTCTCTTTTTATCCTTTAAGTTACCATTACTGGTACTCTTCAATTCTGTGCCCTCCTCCACATTCCCTCTCCTGTCTTTTATTTTCAGCAGGCAGAATTCTCTTTAGTTTTTCTTGTAGGGCTGGTCTTTTGTTGACAGATTCTCTCAGCTTTTGTTTGTCTGTGAACATTTTAATCTCTCCCTCACTTTTTTATTTTCGCATGGGTAGGCACCAGGAATTGAACCCGAGTCTCTGGCATGGCAAGCGAGAAATCTGCCATTGAGCCACCATCGCACCGCCCTCTCCCTCACTTTCCTTTTTTTTGTGTGGGCAGGCACTGGGAATCAAACTCGGGTCTCTGGCATGGCAGGTGAGAACTCTGCCTGCTGAACCACCATGGCCCATCCCTCTCCCTCACTTTTGAAGGACAATTTGACTGGATAAAGAATTATTGGCTGGAAACCTTTCTTGTTCAGGATCTTAAATATATTATACCACTGCCTTCTTGCCTGCATAGTGCCAGTTGAGTAGTCTGAACTTAATCTTATGTGGTTTCCCTTGTATGTAGAAGATTGTTTTTCTCTTGCCACTTGCAGGATTTTTTGCTTCTTTTCAACATATGACAGACTGATTAATATGTGTCTTGGGGAAGGCCTATTTGGATTTATTCTATTTGGAGTTTGTTGTGCTTCTTTGAGTTGCATATTTATGTCTTATATAAGGGTTGAGAAATTTCCCCCCATTATATCCTCAACTACTCTTCCTAGCCCTTTACTCTTCTCTTCTCCTTCTGGGACATCAGTGATTCTTGTATTTATGCGCTTTGTTTTGTCCATCATTTCCCTGAGATCCAGTTCAAATTATTCCACCTTTTTTGCCATTTGCTCTTTTGTGTGTTTGAAATCAGTTGTCCTGTCTTCCAGTTTACTTATTCTTTCTTCTGCTTCGTCATATCTGCTGTTGTGCATCTCTATTATATTTTTCATTTGGTCTGCAGCATCTTTCATCTCTGTGAAATTGGCTATTTTTCTATTTATTCTTCCAAATTCTTCTTTATACTCTTCTAGTGTCTTCTTGGTCTCCTTTATGTCATCAGCCAACCCATTTATTTTATTTCATAGAGTTATATGAACATCTTTGATTAGTTGTTTCAAAATCTGTGTCTTCTCCAGTGTTTTAATTTGGACTGGGCTGCTTGGATAACCAGGTCATTGATGCATTGGCACTGGGCCGGAAAGGGGCCTTGGGTACCATGCTCCAGGGCCTTGCACTTGACCCTGGACTCCAAGTGTGTTACTCAGAGGGGAAGATGAAGCTATCACATTTCTAGATGACCCAGAGCAGGCAAGGACAGATTGTATGTCAATATATTGGAGAAACACCTAAGAAGACTTCAGTGAGATGGAAGGCAAAGCTGAAACAACCAAAATGAAATGAGGTAGGAGCTGATGTAAATTGCCTTCCTTTTCAATTGCTGGGGCCACTTGAGAAGGAGACCTGGTAGAACTGTCACTATTGCACATAAGCCTGTGCTAGTACATGTCACCTGAGGGCTTGCCATCTGCCAGAAGTGGGTCATGGGCATCCTGGAGGCCCCCTAGGCAGGTCTGTGCATCTGGGGGTCCCCCTGAGGTCTCTGGCCATCTGTATTAGTTAGGGTTCTCTAGAGAAACAGAATCAACAGGGAACACTAGCAAATATAAAATTTATAGGTGTTTCATGTGACCACTAGAATGCAGAGTCCAAAATCCGCAGGGCAAGCTGTGAAGCCGACGACTCCAGTGGAGGGTCTGGACGAACTCCACAGGAGAGGCTCACCAGCCGAAGCAGGAAGAAAGCCTGTCTCTTCTGAATCCTCCTTAAAAGGCTTCCAGTGATCAGATTAAGCATCACTCATTGCAGAAGACACTCCCCTTTGGCTGATTACAAATGGAATCAGCTGTGGATGCAGCTGACGTGATCATGATCTAATTCTATGAAATGTCCTCATTGCAACAGACAGGTCAGCATTTGCCCAACCAGACAAACAGGTACCACAACTTGGCCAAGTTGATACATGAAACTGACCATGACACCATCTAAGAGATCAGCAGGAAGAGCCCTGGAAACCTGCTTTCCTACCCAATAATCCCCCAGCTGCAGCACGCTATGCTCTATTGAGTCCAGTGTCTGTGACAGTGTGTGGCTGTGAGGTTATTTGTACATCTGCCTTGGCTCTGAAACTGTCAAGTTCTCCATGGTGAGGATCCTGCTTTACCCTTTTCCAAGTTCTCAGGGCCTTGGTGCCTGACACGGGCACTGAATGGGGAGGTCAGGGAGTGAGGGTAGAGGATGTTTTTGTCCCCATGGGACTGAAAGCAATGCTTGGCATAAGGTACATATCTGTACAACTGTGCTGAACGGGTGACACCCACGTCATATGCTCAGGAGGTCTCGGCCAGTCTCTCCCGATGCATGAGTGGTCGTGGTGTGTCCTGTTAATAGGTCTTTACCCAGCTCTTCTAAAGGCTTTAGAAACTTCAGATCCTTGTTCATTTGCTTCTTAGCCCACACCCATCTACATTGCATTTTTAATCCAGAAAAGCCCAAATAGGACAAAAAAGTTTGGGATGCTTTGTAAAGATGTGTGCACCACCCTTTGGCAGGAAGCAAAGGGCCCGGGCTTTGAAGCCTGGTGGACCTGGGTTCAAGTTCTGACTTGGACAGACATTCGCTAGATGTCTGATTTGTGGAAATGATGTTTTCTTGATGCTTTGGTTTTCTCATCTGCAAAATGTGGATACAACAGTGACTCCAGAGGGTGGATAAGGTGTGTATAGCATGAAGAGCAATTTGATAAATGTCACTATTACTATTACTGTTACGAATTACTTCACGAAACCCTTGGCTCAAGTGAGAACCATGGGGGGGAGGCAGAAGACTCTCCAGGAAGAATCAAGGCAAGAGAAATTGAAATTGCTGAAAGCTTTCCTTCAAGGTTTCATCCTTTTACCTACCAGAGCACCTGCTCCCACGACACAAGTTTGCTCCCGGGGGGCTGAGGACCCTGGTTGCCAAGGCAGCGCTGGTCTCCATGGCAACGGCACACTGGCATCTGCTGCCGTACACCTGGTGTCCTCAGGTTGCTGCACCATATGATGCTGAGTCCATTTCCTCAAGGAGAAAGCAACTGCCTTGGCCTCTTTCACTCCTGTGCATGCACACGCACACACACACACATGCATACACTCATGCACATGCACACGCACATGCACACCCTCCTGTCTGTTCCACACTCACCCCAGGCATAAGCCTCTGTCACAGAGACTAGAAATACAGCTCCTAGAGCCACTCAGTCAACCAGAGGGCCAGAACAGTCACTCTTGCTTCAAAGAGGTGCCCGGAAGAGAGACACCCGGAAGAGAGACACCTGACACGTACATTTACTCTCTGCCTTTTCTTGGGGGCTGAATGGGACTCGGCACCCCCTCCTGTTGCCTGGTCCAGAGGTGCCTCTCTCAGCACCGGCCCAAGGCCGTGACTCACTGCCCGGCGCCATCTTTCCAGGTGGCCTTTTGTTCTCCTCCTGTAAGTGGCCGCGTGGTGCTCTACTTTGAACTGGTTTAAAAGGAAAAAGGAAGATTTCCTGGTAGGATTTAAAGAAACGTTGCCACGTGACCAGCCGAAGACCCAGGCCCCCTTAGAGCCGCTCCGTTCAGCTTCAGAGCCAGATGCGCGGGAAGCGCGGGTTAAAAGAGATGTCAGAAGCTGGGGACAAAAGTCACTGTTCCTTGCAGCACATCAAAGTCTTCCTTTTCAATGGGCACCTTACTGATTTGGTTTCCCTACCCCACATTCCCCAGAAAGCCCATTTCGATTAGCCATGCACGCTGCTCCAACACGCTTGGTGCGGCTGCAGCCCTTGTGTACGTGTTGCTTCACAAAGGGCCTTTGAAGACGACGTCTAGGAGACGCCCCATTGAGAAATGTTATAATTTAGGGTCTGGAAATGCTGGTATACTTATTGTGCTTGTAGTATATTTTTGAGTGTCTTAGGTAGCCTATTGAGTAATAAATAACAATAACCAAATGTGTCAGCCCAACTTGGCAGAGTGCTCTACAAAGTAATTTATGTTTTGAAACTGGTTCAGTGTGCAGGGTTCCCTATCATTAATGAGTTTTAACTTGTGGAAAAAACATTATGTTTAAAGCAATACTAACATTTCCTTCCATGCCACGGCAACCTTTGGCAAGCTCGCTGTCTATTCTCTCAGCTGCTTCTCCACCCCATGTGTTCCTGAGGGAATTCTGAGATTATTGTAACCCCAAATTACAGGGTCTCTTGAAGCATAGCTGACCTCTCCCGACCATGCCAGGCATCGTCAGACTTCCAGCTCCAGACGAGATGGAGCAGCCCCTTTGCTCTTCTCTCTTACAACTAGAAAACTCTGGACATGACACAACAAACGTAAGGAGACTCAGAAAGGTGAAAAGAACAAGGTAGACAACTCAGAACCTGAGCAGCAACACGGCGGCCAGCTGCCCAGGCTTCCTCGCTGCCTCCTGTTTAGTTCAGAAGGGGTACTACGTAAGTCTCCCAGCTGGAATTGCCAACCAGCAAAGGCAGAAAGAGCTCTAAGGAAAGCCTGTTCCCCTCGCCAAAAGACCAAGAAGAGGGTGCCCCGACAAAAGAAAACGCTTTGGGCAATACTCACCCATCTCCTAGCCACACACAGTGGATCCTCCCTCCTGCCCCATCCTTCCTCCCCTAGTTTTAGCAGGTCCCAACAGGAAGCTGAGCTACTCCAGCTTGTTCTGTGCAAGCAGGAACTAGCATCCTAAGCCCCCTGCCTGGAACTCTTGGAGGAAATGTACCATCCTGGTGGAAGTGGGTGGCACTCCAATTCCCCCACCAGGTGGTATCTGTGGGCCGAGAAGGTAGTTAGCCTTCCATCCCCTGCTAGGTGGAAGCAGGCAGAGCTCTGATTTCCCCACCAGGGCAGTGTTAGCAGAGACAAGTGGTAAGATGGGCCTCCTCACTTATCCAGCATCAAAGAGAAAGAGCAAGGTGGTGCAGATGGGCCAGCTGGCATCTGATTCCCCACCTCCTCTTCCCTGGGGTCAGCAGGGCCCAGCAAGGAGCTGAGCTTCTGCCCTAACCCTGCAGCCTCAGAGCATCACGAGTTAGCTCTCCCTGGTGTCACCTCAGCCCAGTGGGGATCTGGGCTCACACCCACACTGGAGGTGACGAAGAGTGTGAGTTGGTACCCAGTGTTGCCAGGAAGGATTCAGTGAAGTTGAGGCAGAAATCTACAGGTGTCAAAGGCTGAGTCAATCCCAAATGGGATAAGCCCAAAGAAGCTCATGTCAAGACACATCATAATTAAATCTCTAAAAGCTAAAAGAAAAACAATCTTGAAGGTAGCCAGAGAGAAGTAACACATTACATACGAGGCAACATCAATCCAAATGACGGTGGATTTCTCATCTGAAACCATGGAGGTCAGAAGGAAGAGGCACGATATTTTTCAAGTACTGAAAGAAAATCATTATCAACCACAAACTCCATATCCAGTGAAAACATCTTCCAGGAATGAAGGGGCAGTAAAGATTTTCTTGGATGAAAGGGAATTTGTTGCCAGCTGTGGTAGATTGAGTGATACACCCCAGTTTGCACATGTTCTTAACCTTGATCCCCATTCCTAAAGAGGGAACCCATTGTCAAGAGAACCTCTGGAAGACATAATGTTTAATTAAGGTTGGCCCACCTGAATGAGGATGGGTCTAAATCCACACTACAAGAGGGCTTTGTGCAGAGCAGAGACTGCAAACCAGGTGTTGGAGGAGGCCAGAGGGAGAAACAAGAAGTCAGCAGGGACTGAAAGAGCAGACACAGGAGAGGGAGCACCAGGTGAAAGGAGGCAGAGACTTGAACCAAGGAGCCCCAAGGATTGCCGTCCGCCAGCACCAGCATACGAGGCTTTGTGGAGAAAGCATGGTCTTGTCAACATCTTGATTTTGGACTTTTAGTCTCAAAACTGTGAGCCTATACATGTTGTTTTTAGCCAAAGCAACATGCAGCATTTGTGATAGCAGCTCTGGCAGACTAAGACACTAGCAAACCTATCTGTTAAGGGTGGCTAAAGAAAGTTCTCTAAACAGAAAGGGAATGACAGCAGAAGGCTTGAAACTTCTGTAAGGAAAAAAGAACATCAGAATGGGTAAAAATAGAAGTAAAGGCAATAGGCTTTCCTTCTCATAAGTTTCTTAAATCATATTTGATGGTTGAAGCAAAAAAATATAACAACCATCTGCTGTAGTGCTCAATGTATGTAGAGGAAATAAGTGAAATAATTGTATTTAAAAGTGTGGAAGGTAAAAGGACCTAAAAGGAAGTCAGACTTCTTCACTTCACTCCAAGTGCTAAAGCGTCTACACCAGTAGACTGTGATAACTTACTTATGCATGCACATTGTAATATCTTAAGCAACCAGTTAGAAAATAATATGAAGCAAGACATTCAAAAACACTATAAATAAATCCAGATGTCATCCTAAAAAATGATCAAGTAATGTACAGGAAGGTTAAAAAGAGAAACAGAGGAATTACAAACAAAGGAAACAAAAAGAAAACAAATAAAAAATGGAGGACTAAGCCCTAACATATCAATAATTACCTTAAATGTAAATGGTCTAAATGTACCAATTATAAGAAATTGGCTGAGTGAATGAAACAGCGCAAACCAACCCTATGCTCTCAACAAGAAACTCACTTCAAATATAATGACATAGATAAGTTGAAAGCAAAAGGGTAGAAAAAGATATACCATGCAAACATTGACAAGAAAAAAGCAGGAGTGCCTCTATTACTATCTGATGCAGAGGTCGTCAGAGTGAGGAAAATTACTCATAACGAAGGACATTTCATGATGACCAAAGGTCAAGCCACCAGAGAAACATAAGTCAGTTGGATAAAAGAAAAGCTGCTGCTCTGGCTCTGTGGGCACCTGCCTCCCTCCCCTCTGGATGGTGCGAAACTATAGGGCAGGTGCATGCCTTCTCGTCCTGCTTTCACCCCACCTGCTCTGGTAGGTGCGTGAGAAGTGCCCTTACCTCCGTGCAGAGGAAGTCCGCTGCAGTTAGGGTATGTCCCACAAGGATGTGTCTTCTCTCTCCTGCTGCTGCCTGCTCACAGCTAGGGGATTGATTCAGGGCAGAGACTCCTCCCCTGTGCTGGCCCAGCGGGCTTTCTCTCCCAGGAACCTGAAATCCTCCCAGGAATTCTCACTCCTGGGTTGAATTTGGAGAATCCCTAGAAGCCAACGGAGCTGAGTTGCATTGATGGCAAAAGGAAAGACCTCCGAGCTGTGATGCTCTGATTCTCAAAGTGACCCCAACTCTCATAGCTATTCCAGACCATTCCTCCAATGAATAAATTAACCCTTAGTTAGTACAACAGGCAAAGAGAGAAATACCAGATATTGGCTGGACACAATTTTTTTGAGTAGATAAATTGTTTGAAAAAAGAAAAATAACAAGATGGATAAAAATCAACTAATTAGAAAGTTTCCATAGTGGACCATTGTTTAAATGAAAAAGCAAGAAGGTTCTCTGATGTACAAATGTTCCTCATGTGTGCAAAAACTTCCCAGGCTCCCCTTCTTGCTCTAAAGATATGTTATTCTCCAAAGTTCCATTGATTAAATTCTCAAGAGGCGGAAGCACAGTGGCTTCACCCTTTCCTCGCGTCACTTGGCACTGGCAGGTGCCACTCAACAGTCCTTCCCAGGAGGAGGGCCTCACTTCCTATGGGGTGAGGCCTGCGTGCGTCCAAAGGGCCACTTCTGTTCTACTCTGGAATAATAAATGTGACCATAAACAACTCTGATAGTCAAATCCCCTTTTGTCCCGAGCTGCAATAGTATGTTTCTGCCCTGTTTAATAGTTTTATGAGAAGTTTATGACCGTGGAAAGGTGTGGGATTTAAATGGAAACCATTATTATTCAGGTCATTTGATCCATTATCACACGAAAATAACCGCTTGAGTTATAGCTGTTTATCATATACTTCTGTCTCAAAGAATTAACTGGTTTTAGTGAATTTAATATCACTGTGCTGGGATTTAAGTTGACTTTGTCTTTCAGAATACTAGATCCAGAGTAAGAGTATCACCAAACAAGACAAAAAGAGGAACTGGAAGTATCCCTCGGTCTCTGATTCAAAATGCTGATGAGAAAACCAAGGTTTTCTCCAATGGACTCGCCAGCTCCATGCACATTCCCCTTAAGGCCGCCGAGGGTGACCTGCCTTTCTTTAGTGTCTTTGACTTAAGGGCAGAGGGCACCGTGGCTCTCTAAGGCACTGAGGTTGACAGCTCTGACCGAAACGCCCTCGGAAGCAGCGCAAGCCTTGGCCGGCTCGCTCTTGCCTTGGGCTGGTGGTGGTGGGCTTGCTTTCCCAATATGCTCTCCTTTGGGGCTGGGCTGGAGCCTACCTTCTCATGGGTAGCTGAACCCTAAAAGTGGGGAATCTGCCCTTAAGTCCACGTAAAGTCCTTTTTATCAGCCCTTCCAAGAAATCTGGGAGATCTTATGCAAAAAATGTCCCAGCTCTCCACGGAGACACATGCAGATTAGGCCCCATGGTGACCCCCTACGAGAACCCATATCCATAAATCATCACAACTTTAGGACTGCTGGGGTCGGCCAGTGTACCATGTGATTGAGTAATGCACTGAAGTGCAGCGCGAGGTCCCATCTCATGGAGGGCACATAAATCTGAGAGGGACTGGCAGGAGGCAATGGAAACCTTTCTTGTTTGTGTCATTAGGAGACTCTGATTGGAAAGGAAATTAGTTACTCGGGAAATCTCCACAGTAACATTCTGAGCTCACTGATACATTGCTAATGATTTCTGTGCTCTTGTTTCTATGGTTTAGTCTTTGTTTAGTGCTCACAATTGCTGGGACGTGATGTGGCCACAGGTTTGCACTCAGTCATTTGTGCTTCTGCTGACGCTGCTAGTGACCCACGGCATCCACTCTGGATGAGGCTGCAGCGAGGCCAGGGACACGGGTGGTGGCTGCAGACAGGCGGCCCAGCTGAACTCCAGCCACACTCACTGGCAGCAAGCTCCTAACAGGCCCAGCCGGGTCCGTCTCTCTACAGAGGCCCCTATCATGCACCCCACCTACCATGCGGCCCAGACCCCACAAGGCCCAGTCACTTCCCAGCCGGGCTGCAGCAGCCCCACAGGCTGAGGCTCCAGCAGGGGCCTGCCCTTGTCCAGGTCCTGAAGTTTGGGATTCATCTTGGACTTCCACTTTCCCTGCAGACCCTGACACGCTCCTGGACACGTCCGTGCCAGGCCCCCAGCTCTCAAGGTCATCAGTCCCCCGACCACAGCCCTCTGCAGCCCCCTTGCCTGCTCAGGTAAATCCTGTGACATGGGTGGGGTTAATCACCCCGGCCACAGCCCCTCTGGCTGGTGTCCATGGGAATGTGGCCGCGTCTGCCCCCATGCCTGCCCTTGGACCCCTCACCTGGACGGCCACTTTGAGAATCAAATTGGGCATTTATGTAACTCGAGTAGGAGAGGGTAACCCTCACCCCGCTGTGCCCTTTGTGTCCTCCATGCTTCAGCTGTGGTCTGGAGTTACGCACCCCGGAAAAGCATGTCCTTAAACTGAACCCATTCCTGGGGGTGTGAGTCCATGGCAAGGGGGACCTGTGATGAGGTGGCCCCCTAAGGCAGGTTCCAGCCATGAGCCTGGGGCTTCCTCCCTCCCCGGAGCGCTTTAGAAGCAGAGTGAAATGCAGACAGATAGGAAGCCACAGAGGAAGCAGCCAGAAGCGGAAGCCAATAGAACCGAGATGAGAAGGGAGAGGCCGCCTCTGTGCAGTGCCTCGTGACACAGGACTGAGGATGGGGGCGGCCAGCCCCAGGCGCCCTTGCGCAGGGACAGAGCATCGCCCTGGTGGCGCCTTGGTTTGCACTCTGCTAAGCTCAAAGCCATGAGCCGTGATTCCCATTGATTAACCCCACCCATGTCACAGGATTTACCCGAGCAGGCAAGGACACTGAAACACCCCACTCTGTGCTCTTTTCAATCAGGGGCTGTTTAGCACGGTACTTAAGGTTTCTCCTGTGAGGCCCACCTGCTGCCTGGCTCAAGTCCTCGCTTCTTTTCTCTCTGGCTGTGTGACCTACAGCAAGTTAGTTGCCCTCTCTCTGCCTTAGGTTTTTCATCGACAAAATGGAAATAATAATATTTGTTGCCTTATGGGGGTGTCGGGGAGATTCAGTGAATTACTTTGCACAAAGCTTTTAGAACAGGGCCTAGCACAGACTAAGTGCCATGTGTTCCCTGTTTCCTAAGTTAATCTTTAAGAGCTAAGCCCCCTTTAAAAAGCTCATTTCTGTAATTGCCGGAAAGTTGCCATTGCGTCCTGCTAACATGCCAGGGCCACCCAGCCGGAACAGGAAGGCTAAAATCAAAACCAGGTTTTAAGGAAGTGGAGAGAATTTGGATGCTCTTCTGTCTGTAATTTTTGAAAAGACATCTGTTGCCTAAAGTAGTTGAATTTAATATTAACTCCTGAAGCAGAGGACTCGTGAAGAAGAACTTTTAACAGAAGAAATGCTGAGAGCAAGGTGGTACCGTTTTCCCTAATTCTTCATCTCTCTTGTCGACTGACTCAGGGCCTGAGCTCTGAACAGCCCTTCTGAGCGGCTGTTTGTCTCTCCAGGCTGGCCTGGACTTGCAGCCCTGGGCTCCTCGTCTCAGGCTGGGCTGTCATCTCTTTTCTTCACCATGGGTGGCCATAAGACCCTGCCGGGGATGTTTGTGTTCATTGTGAGAAAGGCCTTAATTTATTTTGTAATAATCTTGTGCTCCAACTTGGTTTCCTTTCTCCAGCAGAAGAGGGAAGCAAGAAGTGCTTCAAAGCTGCGTGTCGCAAGTGAGAGCAGAGCAATGCCACAGTGAGCGTGGTGGCTGCAGTCGTCTGGAGCGCCGAGCCCCTCCGGCTGCCCACCCCCCCACTCACCTGCACACCGGCACGTGAGCGTCCACCCCCAGCAGGACCACAGAGCCACTGGTGTCCCCATCAGTTGCTGTGACCCCAGTACCGCCTGGGTGACTCCCCGGGCGGCCTTGGGGCTGGTGTCTCAGGTTTTGGTCTGGAATCCATTCCTGTGATGATAGAAGGCCCTGGATCCTTGTTCCTAAACCTCTAGCCTCACAGCAGGGGTCTCCACCCCTAATGCTGAGTGGGGGGTGCCAAGATGGAAGGGAGGAGAGAGGGAGTGGCCAGTGCTTCCTGGGGCCTGTGAGTGGTGCTTCTGGAGTGGGGCTGGGAGGGAATCAAAACACACTACATCAGGAAGCTGCTTCCTGAACTGAGTTTTCAAAGATGGGCGGATATTCATCAGTAACCTGGGTGGATGGGGAGGAGGATAGAGAATTCCAGGCAGAGAAACCCCCACGGCAGAGATGCAGAAGCACAGGAGGTATGTGAATGCAGAAGGCTGCAGTGGGAGATGAGACCGCAAGGCTACCCAGGACTCCTGGCTGCATTCGGGTGGATCTTTGATCCTACGTAAGCTCAGCTCTGTACTAAAAATCATTAAAACAGTTGGATTTTGCCTGCAAAAGAAAAAGAAGTCGCCCCACACGGAGGCCCTGGGACTTTCTGGAGCTGGTGTCTTAGTTTTCTGGGGCTGCTGGGACAAATACCACAGACTGGTTGGCTTAGGAGGCTGGAAGTCCAAGACCAATATATCCGCAGGCCTGGCGTTCTCTGAAGTATGCAGCGTTCTGGGGGCGGCCGATGGCAACCAAACCACCTCTGTTGCATGGCGATATGTCGCCCCCTGTGGCTTCTCCTCCTCCTGCTCAGTCATCTGAGTCTCTGTGTAGATTTTTGCTCCTTATAAGAATGCCCACCATATTGGATAAGGCCCAACTGATCCCATTGGCCTCATCTAACTAGAATCTTCAAAGATACCATCTAAAATGAGGTCATACCTACAGGACTGGGGGATAGGGCTTGAACCCTGTCTTGTGCGAAACATCAACCCCCCAATACAAGGTCATCACTGGGTCCAGGAGATTTGAAAGCCAAACCCTTCACCTGTAACATGTTCAGTTTTTCGACACTGGCCAACCTTGCTCTGCAGGCAGCCCCTGCTCTGAGAGTGGAACTGTGAGACAGCCTCAGCCTAGAAAAGAGGCATAACAGGCTTCTCTAGTTAAATCATGCTGATCTGCTTCTAGGGTAAGCCAGACTAAACTAATTTTACTCTCTTTTGAGGCAGGAATTCTAAGGAATCACCCTGAACAAGTCTTCTAGCAATGCATAATTATCCATTATAGTTAACAACTAGTTAGCACTTTATATTTATTTATAAATGCTATCTATATCCCAGGCATAGCACATCATAAAGTAGATGCAAAGAATAAAACATGGTCCCTGTCCTCCAGGAGCTCACGATTTGGTTGGAGAGAGGGATCCATAAAGGAATGCCACCATTACCGGGTCAGAAGGACACTGTAGACACTAATCACAGCGGTGGCCACATTGGAAAGAAAGACGACCACTCTTCTGGCAAGGGGCTGGGATAGGGAAGGGGCTGTGCCTTTCCTAAGAAAGGCTGCTGTTGAGTGGACTCTGGAACAATGAGTAGGAGTTTAGTGGGGGACAGGGTGGAATAGGCCCTTCAAGGCAGATTGAACAGCATTTTTAAAGGCATGAGTCATGGAACCCCATGGTCTGTGTGGGGACTGCTTAGCAGAGCGTGACGATTGGGTTCTGGCATTACCTTGGCCAGGTGGTGATGTCCAGTTGTCTGATCAGGCAAGCACTGTCCTGACCTTTGCTGCAGGGATATTTTGTGGCTGGTTGATAAACTGGATAGCTGGTTTATGAAATCATCAGTCAGTTGATTGCAGCTAGGGATTTTTTTTTTTTTTTTGATTGCCTGTCCTATGGATTTGGGACTTTACCATTTCCTTAATTGGGTAAGACACTTAAATAAATCTCATATTTAAAAATATCTCCTCTTGGTTCTGTTTCTCTGGAGAACTGTGATGAATACACAGAGGCACACTAAATTCACAGCATGCCATGCCATTCTCTACCACCCGAGTCTATGGCAGACAATGCCAGTCGACGACTGCTTGAGCCATGGCAGACAATGTCAGTCAGCCACCACCGAGCCCCCAGCAAACAATGCCATTCCCTACCGTCTGAGCCCGTGGCAGGCAATACCAACCAACCACTGCAGTGTCTTCATTGTCTTCTCCACAGAGTTGTAGTAGCTGTGACAAATCCACCAGAGTCAGTGCTTGAAGTGGAGTGTCTTTGCCATCCTGGGATTAAAATTTTTCTTGCTAGATTATAAGGTATTTGGAGAAGAATGATAGGAGACAAAGTTGGAAAGGTAATGTGGAGCCAGGATGTAAAGAGCCTTATATTTCATTCTGAATCCCTTCTGTTGATGACAGAAAGGCACTGAAGGTTGTTAGGTTGAAGAACATGATGAGATCCATTTTATTTTTTTATTTTATTTATTTATTTTTTAAAATTTGCATATGGGCAGGAGGCACCAGGGATCGAACTCCAGACCTCCAGCACGGCAGGTCGGAGCTCTGCCTGCTGAGCCACGGCAGCCGCCCTGAGATCCATTTTAGAAATAAACACTATGGTCAGAGTGGACCACAGCCTCACCACCTCAGGGCCACCATTCTTCGGTGTTGCTGTTGATTGTGAGGGTTGAGGCTTGCAAAGGTTGGCTTAAAGCAATAAGGGTGGAGTCCTCCCACTCACACATGGTGGGTGGAAAAAGGGCCTGGAGTTCCAGCTATAGTTCTGGGACTTTCGCTGGATCTTGGGGACAACACTTTGAGCAGGTTAGGCACCGAAAATTGCTACTTGATAGTTTCTTCTTCCTGCTTGGCATCACTTTTATAATTCCTTATCTCATGGAGTGTATTTATTATGCCAATTTATGCTCTTGGGCCATCTGTTCCAACAATTCACCTTCAGCTGGTGTGTGCTGTTTGCCTTGATGCAGCTCTACTACTCAGGTGTCTGGGAGCTCATATTTTTCTTAAAGTGCCATCTCCCCTATCTGGTAAGGTGTTTCAACAAGAAGCCAAAAGCCAGGCCTTCGTTCGCATCTCTCCAGGTGAGTTTAAGGAGAGGAGAGGGAATGAGGCCAGCGTAGAGTCCCTGGAACAATGGGGCCACGTTGAACGCCCTGCTTGGGCCTTCCCTGGCGGGGGCGGTGAGGGGGGGGTTTGCAGCTGGACACCCTCCTGGAGGAGCAGAACTGGTGGAATGTTCCTGTCCCAGTGACAGCCACACTCGCCTTGTCAGCTCCTCGCCGCACAGGGCTGGGAGCTAAGGTCCTGCCGCTGTGCACCCTAGAGACAGGGCAGGTGTGAATGGCCCCAGAGCACTGTGGCTGAACGCAAGGGCTCTTCCCCAGCAGGCCGGGCCTCTCGGAGTCTGGCACCCCCAACTCCACGCTGCTAGCCCCACCCTGTGCACACACCTGCATGTTGAAAATAACCTCCATTCTCCCTAGGGTTTTCTCACAGATTTTCATTAATTCTGTGGATCTGGGCATGCCCTCCTCTTGTGTCTCCAGTTTCTCCAGGGAATCTTTACCCTCATGCAACTACGCCAGCTCTCTTCTCCATGAATCACAAGCCTGAGTGTCTCAATTTAATTTATTACATGAACAACAGGCTCTCTAAAGCACAATTAATCTAAAATTAATTGTTGCTATCCTCCGTTTCACTTATTGAAGAAAGCAAGAATAATTTAAGGCCCTTTGCAACATTGCAACTTATTAATTAACCATTGATTAATTAATATGATGAATGATTCCATAAATAGGAGCCCTCTGAAACACCCTGTACAAGCCTGTGGGGTGCTGGTGCAGGCTCGCCACGAGCCTCGGGGCTCCCTGGCCAACTCGTTGCCTCCCTTCACGTGAGGGGCTGACCCTCCTGGGTGCCCTTCTGGTGTCCCCTGACTCCAGCTTCTCCCTGTGGCCCTCTCCAACTTCTGCTCCAACTCCTGGCTTCCAGTTCCTTCTCTTTATAAGGCCTCTGGTAATACAGAAGACCCATCCTGATTCAGTGGGCCACATCGTAGCTCAAAATAACCCCTTCCACAGGTCCTGTGTACACTGGGTGCACACCCCCAGGCAGGTGGCTTAAGATTAAAAAGGTGACCTTTCATGGGGGCACGGAGTTCAACCTACCACGCTCCTCTTAGGAATTTATCAGAGAACCATCTCCGAGCCCAAAACAGTGAAGCGGGGCTGCTGTCAGGGCACGTTTCCGCTGCAAATGGCGTCATTACTCAGGATTGTGTTCTAGCCCTGTCCTTTCCGACCTTTGATTTGATGACATTTTTAAAATCCGATGTCATCGGCAATGAGGACTAGTTCTGCGATGGTGAGTGACTTTGATGACATGGTCTGCTCTCACGTACTAGTCACATTCTTTGGAAAAAACCGAATCTGTTGTCCAGTTATAAACAGAAAGAGCAGCTCAGTGCTCGTAGTAATATCCATTTGCCAACGCCACTGGTTTTTGGCAACTCCTTTCAGCCCAAATCCAGGTGGATTGAACTAACCTGTCAACAGGTTAACTTTTTGGAGGTATTTTGGTCACAGGATGTTGCCATTCAAAATCAAATATTTTACAGAAACTGTGTTAGAACTCTTCGAGGCCTTCTCTCTTCTCTGTAGAGCTAAACCCCAGGGTTTAGCTGTGTTCCTAGGCATTTGGACATATCCAAGAAACTCTTGAGAAAAGTCCTGATCATACTTTCAGGTTGTCTTCGAATCCACCGCTGGTGCAGATGAGATGATTTTTCATCCAGGCAAGAATATATTATTGGGTCTTTCATTTTCACAGGAGATTTTCTCAGCCAGCAAAGCTTTGGCCCCTCTTTTTTTTTTCTGGAGCCGGGGAACCCTCCTTTCCATCAACTACCCTGGAATACCTGTATGTTAAGCAGTTCACTTATTGCTGTCCTAGTTTTCCTCCAGCCTGTGTGGAAGGAATGAACAAGTGAATGAGAAAATGAGTTTCAAAAAGAGATCAACCCTCTACTCCTCTTAAGCGATTCTTGGGCGTGAGGGTGCAGATCCTGTCCCCTATTGGCTTCTGAGGAAGTGTTTGAAAAAGAATATTCAAAAGTACAATAGAAGTTTATTTTTGTAAAATGAAAATGACGTTATTTTAAAAAAATAAAAAAATGTAGGCTGACGCTCTACAAGTTCTTGTGAAGGCTGGAGGTTCGGGGTGGGTGGCACCTGTCCCTCCTGTCCTCCAGGGTAGGGGTGCGGCCTTAATGTTTATAAAAGGGGCATGGGTCCAAAGGCCGGGGAGAGCTGGCCTATCCACTCTAATTACGCTCCTTCCTGAGCCCTGGTTAAATGCAGATAACAATAGGAAATTTTTCCCACGTTGGGCCACAGTAGAGCCAAATACTACAGGAATAAAGGGCTGGTGGGACTCGCCATGCATGAAGCTGTGTTAGAAGTCATCAAGAAATGTGGTGGCAGAAGTTGATGGTGAAGGTATCAAGGAAATTGCCAAAGTCAGACACCAAGGAGGGAGCTGTGACTGGAAGCTGGTGGTTGCAAGTGGGGGTTCCTTGGCCTCAGATGCCTCCAAAACATTTGTCCTCACTTCTCAGCCTTCTCACTGGGTCAGCGTTACGTGCAGACATGTAACATATCACGTCAACTTCATCACCAGGAAGCCAAGTGTCCAGGCTCTATTGTCTGAGCTCCCCCTGGAAATCTCTTCTAAGAGCTGCAATCCTTTGCATCCTCAACTTTTAAAAAGGATCGGTGTAAGAGACAGGCCTGTTGTGTCGTGTCACTATTACATAAAGACCTGGGCATGACTGGTTGCTTTCAAAGTTGGGCTTCTTTTTATTAAATATTGAAAGCTGTGCACTTTGTATACATTTCGCCTCAGCTCTTTGCAGAGTCTTGTGCTTGGTCATAAAAGCTATTTTTGGCCTTTGTTTTTGGGCTCTGGTCTCTCAATCTTCATTACTTGGTAGTAGGTCTTTTTTTAAAAACGCTTTAAAAGGGATTCTTATATGTTTTAGACTTTTTATTTTCATCACTCACTTCTTTTTTTGGAAGTAGGCAGTATATCATATCAACAGTTCCCTAGAAATAATTTCACTCAGTGGCTTCTTTTACAAATATTTTTAGAGTTTTTTTTTCCTTTAAAAATTCGATTTCAACACATTTTTAAAGATTTAATAATAGCTACTTATGCAGGTTTTATTACACACTTGCTCACAAACATATGTAGTTTTAAAAATCTAGAAAGATAGGATACAGTGGGCAAGATTTGAAGAAGAAACTACTCTAGCACTGGGACATTCCTTTTAAAAAGACGGTTAACATTTCTCTTTGTCCGGTTAGTGCCAGGGATAGGTGCTGCGCTGGTGGCTTCCCCTTCTTGCAAACCCTCATCAGGAAGCCTGCATAGAGGGAGTTCTTTAACCTGTTTTATAGATTAAGAAACTGAGGTTCAGGAGGGGCCTTGCCCAAGGTCACACAGTTAGCAAGTTAATAATGTAACAAGATTTTAAATCGCTATGGTCAAACCTCATCTGTTAGTCCCAGCAGATCACACAAACCTCTTTATCTCATGGATATTCTTTCCCTGCGTAAGTTCTTAGTCTCACACAGGACACGCAATTCTTGACTGTAATAATTGTTGGCTTAGAAGATTGGTCCTCTGTGCAAACACTGATAGGCTCATACTGTATGTGTGTGCGTGTGTCTTTGTTTTAACCTAACTGGAGGATAACTTCAGAACATCTCATTATTGTCTCATGGTTCATCGTCCTATTCCTAAATCTGTTTTCCTAACCTGTTTTTTTTTTTTTATAACTCTGAATAAGTTTATAGGAGTCCAGCTTACAACTACTTGACACGTTCCCATTTTCCCTACATTTTGCCCCTTAGTATTGCAGTTTCCAGCAGTAGGATGCCTGGTTTCTAGGTGGCATTTAATGAGTTAACAGCACATTTACGGATGTGTGGATTTCTTATTTAGCTGAAAGTTGTTTGGCTTTCAATTTTTGGTAACTGTGAAATGTGCATAACCATCCTAAAATCAAATTGTCTTTTTCAACCCAAATCTGTTATTTCCTTCTTAGATCCTTCTTAGTGCTTTCAGGCTTTGAAGATAAAAGGACAGGCTGTTGTTTCACAGCTCAGAACTTTCCATGACACGTTGCTGGGACAGGAAGCGAATTTGCAATCCTCGCCGTCTCCTAAGGAGCTCCTTCCGGAGAGGGGGACTGGAACCCCGGCTCCCCTGGTGGGGAGGGCACCCAGCTGCTCGGATCTCTCGACCTCACGTGGAGGATGCAGCTGGGGAGCACGGGTTGGCGACCGAAGCAAGGGAAAGGGCACCGCAGCCTGTAAATGACAGCGCTAGAAACCATTAAAGGCCTCGTACAGAAAAACTTGATTAAAATCCTAAATTTAATATACAACTTTTATCTTCCCAGTGAGAACCAAGAAGCAATCAGCCACACATTTGTCATACTCTCAGAGCCTTCCGGGGGATTAACAGAGAACGCTAAACAACATCTATTAAAGAGTTACATTTCACAACAGTGAGCAAAAGGAAGCAATATTGGCTAACAAAGGACACTCACTATTCTTCCCCCAGTTTGTTGTCATGCTCAAGCTACACAATTAGTTACAAGAGAGAAATAAAAAAGACAAAGGTAAAAACTCTTACAATTTAGGATATAAAAGAATTGTTTCTTCTTGCAAAATACTGTTTTAGGTCTGTTCGTTCCAAAGTCAAATCAGAATACGGCCTTCAGGCTGTGAAATGCAGAGTTCCCACGCTACGCTCCTCAGAGTAAGGCTGGGACCTAGAGACAGTTTTGAACTCTGTATGGCTATGGGGCTACGTTTATACAACTTATTAGAGTTTTTTAAAGTGTCAAACTTAGGCAAAAATTTGCCGATTCACAGCTGAGCCATTCAAAAAAAAAAAAAAAAAAGGCCAGTGGGTCCCACCTGCTAGTTTGGCAGTCACCAGGTTCATTAAAGACACCTGTAGCCTGGGGCGAAGGCGGGCTGAGCGCGTGGCGGACATTGCACTCACTGCCTCAGCATGGAAGGAAGCCTGTCCAGACGAATTTCCAAGTGCAGCGACTTGGACAGCTTTGTTCCCGTGACTTTCCGGTCAGCCACAAGACTTCTCAGGCCAATAAGCATTTACTGAGGACCCCGCGTGGCTGGAAGACAACGTCCGGCAACTGCGGGTTATGGATGAAGAACAGACCCCAGCTCCTCTCCTGTACTTCGCTCTCCTCGTAGAGCACATGCTGCATAGGATGCAATAAACGCCTTTATTATTGTAATTAGTTTTATTATGTCCCCCTGCTGAAAAGGCTCTTCTTTAACTGTTGAGTCACGTCAGTCAGCTCAGGAGTCATTTAAAGGTGTGGCCAGGTGGTCACCGGGGCAGGTTGGCCCAACGGTTGAGCAGCATCTCTGTTGTCGCACTGCCTGGTTCGTAGCTTGGCGGCCCCGCCACTCCCGAGCTGCCGGACCTCGGCAAGTCACTTTTCGTCACTGAGACTCATTTTATAAAGCCTGTGGATGAGGTGCTGTGGCTGAGAAGGCAGGCATGGGGAACACATGAGTTGACATGTGGAACATTTTGTGCACGTTTGGCACATAATAAATTTGTGAATGTCAGTCTCTCCGTCCTTCACCCTCTACCTCTCACCCGTGCCTCGTGTTCTCTTCCCACAGGTACCTTCTTGTCAGGGCCAAGTGGCCTTGGGCCTGCACTGCTGGCCCCCTCCAGCCCTCGAAGCCTTCCAGGTGCCACTGCCCGGCTAAGCCCCAGCAAACACCACTTACATGCACATTGCTTTCTCTTAGGCTCAAAAATATTTCATGGCTCCCAATTGACTACAGGAAAGAAATGAAACTTGTTGACTTGATATTTAAATCCCTTCCAAGGGGGCCTTCCCTACCTCCCTGACTGCTCTCCAACAGCCCCCTGTCCATTCTTCTCACCTCCAGGCCTTTTCCAGTTTCTCCTGAGGCACAGGCCTCTCCTCCTTTCCATCATCCCCTTAAAGTTCTGTCCTCTTAAGCCCAGAGCCCTGGTTGTGGCCTCACTTCCTCGGCTCTCACTGGATGTGTCCTGGAAGAGACGCTGCCCATTCTCTATTTCCCACCCCATTTGTCTTTACTGGACTCTTGAGGTCTCTTGGCCGCCAGGTAAGGCCGCTGGTGGTGAGGCGGGTCCCCAGGAGGTGACAGGGGACTTAAAAAGACAGGATACAGTTTGTCGACGCACAGGCAGAACAGCTGGCCGTGCCCAGTTCACTGGCTCCTAAGTTTCTGCTGCTGTTCTGATCCAACCAGACAGTTCTGGAAGGACTCTGTGGTCCTCGTGTGTGGAGGACAGTAGGTTTGGGGAGGCTGCGTCCAGGGGGTGAGATGAGTCAGGGCACTTTGTGGTCAGTGGACAAGGACAGCTCGTATGGACCCAGCGAGGGCCGACTGCCGGGCTCCATGCTCAGGGGCCTGACGAGCCTCCTGCTGCCACACTCATTTTCAAGAAGCTGAAACCGCATTTAGGGAAGCTGAGTGCTTTGCCCCAGGTCACAAGGCTAATATGGGGTCAGCACAGGCTGCTGAACCTTCAGCGCCTGACGTTACAATCCATGCTCACTGTTACCACCTTATATTTCTAGAAGCAGGCTCAGCGACGAGAGTAAAAATGGTTATTCGTTTGACAAGTATTTGTGGATGACCACTCTGTGCCAGGTGCTGCTCCGGGGACAAGGGTAGAGTGGGGGGCAAGAGAGAGCAATCCCCTCCTCCTGGAGTCACCTTCTAGTTGGCAGAGACAACAATAAGCAAGATGTATAAGCAAACTAAAGCTTGTGTTTGATAGTGATGCATGTTACAATAAAGCAGAGTAAGGAGAGAAAGGGGGCATCAGGTGGGTGGGGGAAAGGGTGGTTTAAATAAAGTGACCCGGGGTGGCCTCGCTAGAAAGTGGTATTTGAGGCAGGCCCTGAAGGTGAGGGAGGAATCGCACGCCTGTCTAGGTGGATAGCGGTCCAGGTGAGAAAACAAGTGCAAAGGGCCTGTGGCAGGAATGTATCTGGCTTGTATAAGCAATGCCAAATCTAGGGTGTTGTGAGAAGCCCGATGAGCCAGGGGAGAGTGAGAGGAGATGAAGTCAGGGGGGTGAAGGGGGTCAGATCCCTTGGTCTTAACAGGCCACTGAAAGGAGCTTTGTGGAGTGCTGTGATTAAATGAACCCTCTGACCTGTGAGCAGAGATGAGACCAGAAGCTGGGAGGTCGGACGAGAAGCTTTGCAGCTGCCCAGGGGAGGGAGGGGCCCAGGCGTTCGGAGGGGAGGAGCGGTGGGCTGCTGAGAGGATTCTGGAGGGACAGCCTACAGGATTTACTGACGGCCTGGGGGTGGGCTGAGGAAGGAGTCAAGGATGAGCCTGAGCCCTGGGAAGATGGGGTGAGGGGTGCCCGTGGTGAGACGGGCAGGAGTTCTGGGGAAGTAGGGCAGGGGTTGAGTTTGGGAGTGTGTGGTTCGGGCTGCCTGTTCCCCATGGTGGTGGGGCCTTCTAGCAGGCAAGCCTGTGAAGAGCTCTGCTGTTCGGGGTCGCTGGCCTGCAGACGGCGCTTAAAGCTGTGAGCCTGGGCGCGCCAGAACAGGCTAGAGATGAGGACCAGGAAATGGCCGTTACTGTCCAGATTGAGCATTCCAGGAGCCCAAGCCCTTGCACTTCATCAGTCTTCCTCTCACCTTATCTGTCTCTGCAGCGACGATCACTCCGTCCTTGAACATGGCCCATTGGTAAGGCGGGTCCCCGCGGGCACGGCTCCGCCCCTAACATCCGCATGGGCGACGCTGGCGGGGAGCTGTCCCGCACCCGGCAAAGGCCACGCTCTGATGGTCCATCCATGGGGGCAGACCTGTGCTTGGAGCTTTCACTAGGTCGTCTCCATAGAGATGTGACCCGCCCGCTCACGGGGGGTCCTGATCCCCTTGCTGGGTCCTGTCTTGGAGGATCAAAGGTAGAGACACTTTGCAAAGGGCCACGGAAAGCAGAAGCCAGGAGAGAGGCGCCCTTGGGAGCGCAGAGACGTTTTGGAGAGAAGGAGAGGTCGCCCTGCGCCTCCCAGGTGCCAGGGGAGCCCCGGAGGCCAGCAGCCTTTCCCCAGAGAAGCTATCTTCCTCTTTCTCTTGAACCCTTAATGCCTTAGAACTGTCCATTTGTAACCTAGAACATTTCCATTTCTGGTGTACTGTATTCCGGCAGCTTCAGCGACCTGAAACAATGACCTTGAACTACAAAAGGAAATAGATTATAAAAATGAACTAAGAAAGCGGCAACACGGCCTGCTGCTGAGTGCCCACGTGTGCCAGGCGCTGTGTTCGGCGCTCACTCGTCTGACATTGCGTTAAAGTGCAGCGGACACCGGGAGGAAAGGGAAGCGGGCACTAATCTTTTATTGTGCTGAATATATATATATCATAATATTTGCCATTCAAACCATTTTAAGTGTACATTCTGACATTAATTTTTAAAAATATTTCTACCACAAATGTTGAACTTTAAATAATGTTTGGAATTTAAATGGGTAAACTTCAGTCTTGGGTGAAATGAATTCACATGAACCAGCTCTTCTCCACGGATGTTGAAGCAATGAGGACTTCCCAGATGTGAAATCAAGGCAGGAAGCGTTGGGAGGAAGGGGAATTAGTCCAGTATTCGTGGCTGTTCACTATTTGGTGCTCTCCCGGGGACGAGAATGAACCAAGTTTGCTAGAGAGCGTTCATAGACCCCGCTCACATTCATCTTCATTTCCAAAGGAGCTAAGAAAGGAACTACTTTATGTCAGTATTTACATCGCGTTTGATGCGTTCCTCCCCTGCCCGCCCTCTGCTCTCCCGTTCTGGAAGCGTCTTTTCATTTGGTTGCCACATACATTTGGCTCAGCCCAACCACGGCCTTCTCGTCAGTGTCCTGTGGCTGCAGTCTGTGGTTACAGTTTTTAAAGACTTAATAAACTGATGTATTTTTCTATCACTGATGAAGGAAATGAAAATTTCCAGTTGGTGTCGTTTTTCTGCCATTATGTCTTGATTTCCTGTTGTAGAAATAAAGCAGGAAATTGCCGCTGCTCAGCTCTTGCTCAGCATGCCACTCCTAGTCCTCAAGAAGAAGATTCACTGTTCTTTGCAAATCTTATTCAGTCATTTAAGTTATTATTTGCTGAAATCTTTCCTATTCTTTCCTCTGACCAACCCATAGTTTTATGATTGAATAAGAAACCACTTTTCCCATCTTAAACAGACATCAGCAGCTATTGTGTCCTTTCATTTTCTCTCAGCACCTCCCTTTGTCACAAGATACTAATGTAAATAGATGAAGTTCTTACTCCTTTACAATTGTGCACCTTTAAACTAAAAAAAACAAACAAACCAGTATCTTTCTATACTAATCTTGAGCTATGCCTAGGTACCTAACACGAAGTTTACTGTGGTAGCTTTAGTTATTTACCCTGGAAAAAAACATGTTTTGAATCTTAATTCACATACCTCTGGGTGTATGATGACCCATCATCAGTAGGATTTTTTGAAGTTGTTATTTTTGGTTAAAGTACAGCCCAATTGAATGAGGGTGGACCTTAATCACTGAAGGCCTTTGAAAGCTGAAGAAAGTCAGACAGAGTCAGAGAGAAAGCCACAGAGAGGCAAGCCGTCAGTGGGAACCTGGGAGAGAAAGGAGGGAATGTCGGCATAGTGGCAGGAAAGCCAAGGATCCCGAGGGCCATCAGCCAGCCAGCACCTGAATGCTGCAGTCTTTGGAAGGAAGGCCAGCCTCGCCAATCTCTTGATGCTCGACTTCTCCTAGCGTCAAAACTGTGAGCCAGTAAATTCCCATGGTGTATGCCAGCCATGTGCGGGGTTTGTGGTAGCTGCCTGACAGGCCAAGACACGCACAGGTATTAGCTCCTTCAATCTTCACACCAATTGGGTGATGTGGTAGTTAGATTCAGTTGTCAACTTGGCCAGGTGAAGGCACCTAGTTCTGTTGCTGTGGACATGAGCCAATGGTACGTGAACCTCATCTGTTGCTGATGACATCTGCAGTCAGCTAGGAGGTGTGCCTGCTGCAATGAATGATGTTGATTTAATTGGCTGGTGCTTAAATGAGAGACTCAACGTAGCACAGCCTAAGCAGCTCAGCATACCTCATCTCAGCACTTGCAGCTCAGCCCAGGCCTTTGGAGATGCAGAAAGGAATCATCCCAGGGAAAGTTGTTGGAACCCAGAGGCCTGGAGAGAAGGCCAGTAGAGACCATCCTGTGCCTTCCCACGTAAGAAAGAACCTCAGTTGAAAGTTAGCTGCCTTTCCTCTGAAGAATTAATGAAATAAATCCCCTTTTATTAAAAGCCAGTCCGTCTCTGGTGTGTTGCATTCTGGCAGCTAGCAAACTAGAACAGGTGATGAAGCCATTTTTATCCCATCTTATCAACGAGGCAACTGAGGCCAAAGAGAGTAAACCTCTTGCTCAGGGCCACGCAGGAACAAGCAGAAGCCACAGGGCTGGGGTTCCTCCCTGTTAACAGGGACCCTCATGCCATCAGTGCCCCCTCCCGGGAGAGCTTCTGATTTTCTGAATTTGGGCATTTTGTACAGGAATCACAATAGAATCAAAACATCTCATGCTTCTTCTGTTTATTCTTCTGGTTGGCACCAGTGTTTATTTCAGGGGGAAGAGCTCTGAGGTCAGGGTCTGCCAGTGGCGCCTGCGACCTCCAGCTCCCCGTGTGGTCTCCAGGCTCTGGAAGTTGTGTCCATCAAAGACAGCCTTGTCCCCAAGGGCCTCCCGAGCCCCCATGAGCCCATTGTATTGAACCAGAAGCACTGAGTTACAGGGGCCCAGTCTTCATCTGACCTGTGAGGACCCCCAGCGTGAAATCGGTAGTGAGAGTGTCCTCAGCTCTCTGGGACCCCTGACTCCACCACCGCCGTTCCCCGCCCCGCTGTGAGACGGAGCCAGTTCGCACGCCTGGACGGAGCTGGTCACCAGCAAACGTCTTCTCCAGGGCCATGGCCCACTGACCTTCTCCCAAGCTCGCTCATGCTTCTGTTTTGCCTCAGATTTTAGTGCACTATGTGTCAATTACTAAACAAATACTGTCCAGACACGTGCACCCGATCACACTGAGAGAAACAGGTGGATGTAGGTTGGCAAGAAGTACAAACTTCTTTTAAATGGTTTATTTTTCAAACATATAGCCCTGGCTTAGAGCCGTCATTTTGTATCATTTGACAGTTTTTGACTGTGCAACACCCAAGTAACTACAAACTCTGGGCTACGGTGGCATACAAATGAGCTGCAAGTCGAAAGGCTCATACTGGCAGCTAAGGTTGTAATTAAATATTAATTTTTTTCAGGCTACTTTGGATACTGTCTAAAAGAGGGCAAGTGGGTCAAAAATGTTTTAAAGTCATTTGACAGACACTGGGACATCTATTTACTAAGGTTATAGATTGAATAATTAATGATGGATTTTGACACATTTCTTGGCTTTGTCACTGACTTAGTGAAATGGGACAAGTCACTGACCCAAGGATGGCCTCAGGCATGGTGAAGGTTGATCAAAGTTCTGTCCAGCCAGGTGCAAGGAGGGGAGAGGAGCAAGCAGGAGGCCGAGAGGTGGCAGTTTGGGACCAGGAGGGATTTCCTAATGTTAGACCCTGCAGCCTGTGATGGACTCTCCCATGAAGTAGAACTGGGAATGGTGAGGCTAGGGCTGGGGAAACTGCAGGGCGATGCTAGAAGGGAAGCATTTGATTCAGATGGGAGAAAGTGCCTGTCTCCTGGGGCCCCTAAGCCAGTGGTGCCCTGATAATTCATTAAACCAGTGGGAAGTTCTGTTTAATTATTTACAAATTGTACCCTACTGGACTAACATATTCACATTATAAAACATATTCATATACAGACATTTTCAAGGAGATTAAAAATAGATATAACTAGAAGTTATAGTTTTCCTAATAGAAAATAGAAAAAATGGACCCTCGCAGACATCCCCTGGGGCACAGGCGCCCTGCCTTTGGAAGCCACAGCATTTCTGGCTGCCGCATCTCCAGATTCTTATTTTTTCCTAGACGTTCTCTGGGAATCCACCTGCACTTCAAATGGACACATTCTTTCCTTAGACATTACACCTTCCAACCAATTATAGTCAAGTCTCCTTGCCTCGGAGCCTTTCCCTCTGTGTCCCCCTCCATCCGGTCTTGATTTATAGGTCACCTCTCAGTCACCTGATCTCCTCCAGCTCTGAGTCCCTGAGGGCATATGCCAGCCTTCTGCCGGTCTTACCATCTGCACTTCCCACTTGTGCCTTAAGTTCCCCTTTGGCATCTTTTCACAGAATCTCCATCTCCCATCTAAGCTCTAAGCCCCGAGAGGGTGGGTTAGCTAAGGCCTCTCTGGTTTCCTCGCACCAGCCACGGTGTTTGGGGAGTGGGAGCATCACAGACAGTGCCGATATGACAACCTTCCACATTGTCACACTGAAATAGAAAACTAATGGCTCACCATTGCCTTAGAGATGGTGAATTATCTTGCAATTAAGCATAAAAGTAAATATGAACTTAACACAATTTTACCAAAAGTTCTTGCACTTTAGGCGCCTTCCTAGTTGCCTTCTTGATGGTCCTCAAGGCAGGAAAAGACATAAAAATTAACTGTGACATGTGGCCTAGGATGGCACTGCCAGGGCCTGGTCCGGGGCCAACGGCAAATGGGCATCTGGCCTTGGGCTTGTCCCCAAGGTGCTGCAGGTGAAGTGACCCATAGGTGTGGCCCAGACGGCCACTGGAAGAGGAGGGATGGCATCGCTGGGGAGGTCTAGGGGGAGTTACCTTGTGGGAGCGCTTCCAGCTCCTTCCTATGGGCTTCTCTAACCCCTGGATTCCGGATTGTTCTCTCTATAAGGCCTCCAGTAACATGGATGAAGGCCCACCCTCACTCAGATGGGCCGCACCGCCACTAAAAACGACACCTTTGAGAACTCCTGCTCACAGTGGGTTCACACCCACAGAAATGCATTTTAGGATTAAGAGGATGTCTTAATTGGGGCGCCAGATTCAATCTACCCAGCAGAGGTTAATTTTTCAATTTCACATAGCTAGTGGGGAGTGGAGGAGCCTGGATTTGAAGCGGGGCTGGATCACAGCGGGTCGTGGACTTGTTCTGGCATCCCACTTAGACCTGGCGCTCCCAGGTAGACCCCCATTGTAGCATCTTTCCCTGATGTTCCCATCACTGTCCAAAAGTGCCCTTGTCCTGTTCCCTGGCTAACTGCTCTCGTCTAGTTAGGGAGAACTGGTGGTACAAAGGTGCTAATCAGTGATCATGGCCAGTATCCTTCCCTGGCAGTCTGCGTGCGTTCCAACGTAGGTCTCTTGGAGACGAAGCCGACCACAAATGTGGAAGGTGAGATCTCGGGGCACGCCAGCCTTTTGGCTGTTCTCAGATGGTGCCATGCAAGCAGCTGCCTCTTGCAGCCCATATCTAGGCATGTTGGATTTTGCCAGGTTTAAGTCGCCATGACAGTGGGAGATTAACTATGGTTTATTACTCTCTCGGCAGGCTTTAGGTTATGCTGCAAAGACCACCAACGCATGTAGGAACAGACTCTATCTGTGGCTTAATTAGAATGGGGGAGACATGATTTCTGCTTCAGAGAGAAATGTCTCTCTTTGTGGGCCTCTCCCCTCCTGTTTAGTGAGGGATTTGGAGCTGTGGGTGCTCTCCTATGACTTCAGGGAACATTGCTCGCTGACGGTGGGCTGCGGGCTGGTAGGTCTTCCAAAGGACCCTCCCTCAAGTTCCTCAGTCAACAGAAGTAAGCTTCTAGGGAAGTGCTGCCACTGGGGCTCTGAGACACTAAATATGCCGCATAAAATGCATAGCCTGCAACTGGAGGGGTGTTAGGCATTTGAATGTTCTGTCTTTGTAAGCCATGGAAAAAGTAGTCTTTCTGCTACTTTTGAGGTCCATGAAGCCTTAAACTCAATCAAATGTCCAGCTACTTGGCAGGATTAGCTGCGTGCCTTTGTGTGCAGAGCCCTTACTAGATTCATCGGTGGGCAAATGGGCAGAACTGTCTCCAGTGCTGAAAATTATAGTAGGCTCTTTACAGTCTGAACACCAGATGCTCAATATTTTTCTGTTCACGTCAATGAGAAAGGCCCCATTTTACAGATTTAACCCCATCTTTTTTTTTTAACAGACTTACAGATTTATTTTACAGATAAGTAATTTATCCCCATTTTACAGATAAGTAAGCTGAGGGTCAGACAGATTGAGTTTCATAGCTATGTAGCAAAATAGCCAGTATTTGAACTCAGGCCAGGATCCAAGCGCATGCTGTTTCCATTGCTTTGAACTCAGGAGGTTGCATGTGTGAACTTCTGGTGCTGATGGGGGGTGTAGAAGCCAGTCTCGCCGGAAGCTGCTCAGCCACTGCATGTCAATGAGATCGGCAATTTTTTGGCTAAGCTGAGGGCTTTTTTTTGTGGTTCTTTACACATATCTCTGCATTGGGAGCCATCGTTGGCTTTTTTATTTTTTTCTTTCCTCAACTGATGAGGCATCCGTTCATCTAGGCCTGAGTCAGTAAACCCAATCAGATATGTTTTGGGGTTCACCAGACTTGGGACAACCTCACTTTCTTATACCAGATGGGTACTTTGGTTCATTTTATTCCAATGAGATGGAAATTGCAGGACACCAAAGGACATAGAGCAGCTAATGTGCTTCAGGTTCCATTTTTCCCCTATTAAAGGCAATGCCAAGTTCTACCAGGTAATACCTGGCCAGTTTCAGTCCACTGCCAAGTGTGGAATTCTTCAACATCCAAGCAATCCTGGAGCCCAGAGCTGGCACTGATCCCTTAGGGATGCGAGCAGACACAGAGGATTTTTTGGCATGTCTCAGCCAAGACCTGGTAAGAACAACCAGTGCCTGATCTAGCAAAAGGATGTATGGGGGAGAGGGTGGGGGGACTTGCAGGTATTGTAACGTTTACTAAAGACTATTCTGGTCTTTAGTAACATCTCACTGTAACTTTATTTTACTCACCCAAAGGTATAAGCTACTCTCTAATTCACTGACAGAGGCTTTATCAAAAGAGCCAACATGGATGATTCCTAAAGGGAGGAAGCAGCTTTTCACCAGGGAGTATGGCAATGTTACAGCTTCTCCTTTCTTGATGCAGAGATGGCGCTTCTCTCTTGGAAAGGATCCATAATCTTGGCTTGTTAGTCTTCACTGGTTTCCTGAGAGAAGGAAGAATCATGACATAGTTGTTTGGGGAGACTCAAGCTCCTGTGGAGAATTCTCCTTGTTCTAGTTTGCTAGCTGCCAGAATGCAATATATCAGAAATGGAATGGCTTTTTAAAAGGGAAATTTAATAAGTTGCTAGTTTACAGTTCTAAGGCCGAGAAAATGTCCCAACTAAAACAAGTCTATGGAAATGTCCAATCAAAGGCATCCAGGGAAAGATACCTTGGTTCAAGAAGGCCGATGAAGTTCAGGGTTTCTCTCTCAAGTGAGAAGGCACATGGCGAACACAGTCAGGGCTTCTCTCTCAGCTGGAAGGGCACATAGTGAGCAAGGCGTCATCTGCTAGCTTACTCTCCTGGCTTCCTGTTTCATGAAGCTCCCCGGGAGGCATTTTCCTTCTTCATCTCCAAAGGTCACTGGCTGGTGGGCTCTGCTTCATGGTGCTGCAGCATTCTCTGCTCTCTCTGAATCTCTCATTCTCCAAAATATTTCTTCTTTTATAGGACTCCAATAAACCAATCAAGATCCACGCAAATGGGTGGAGACATGTCCCCTAATCCAGTTTAACAACCACTCTTGACTAAATCACATCATCCAGGGAGATGATCTGATTACAGTTTCAAACATGCATTACTGAATAGGGATTATTCTACCCTTATGAAATGGGATTTATATTAAAACCTGGCTTTTCTTAGGGGGCATACTTCCTTTCCAACCAGCACACTCCTGAAGGTCTACCCTCACGGGCTGTGGGCATCTGTGACCTGGTGTTCGCATCTCCTGGAGGTTGTGGGACTTGTGTAACGTCAGTGAGTCACGAGCACCAGGACAGGCATCTGAGTCTCCTGGGCCCCATCTGAGCAGACGATCTCCAGGTGGCTCTGCTGTCCTCTGTTTTCCCACCAATAGATGACAAGTGCCATGTTCACTCCATGTCCTCTAGGAGGAATTTGTGAGAAAAGCCTAGGAACTTCTATGGAAAAGCAGAGTCTGCTCTTCAAAAAAAAAAAAAACATCTTTAAAGAGCTTCTAGGAAACCAAATCTCAAAGAGACAGAGTGAGGGGTGTTGGAAAGCCCTTTGAACTGTGGTCAAAAACAGTTGGATTTTGTCTTGTTTTGACCAACCAGACAAACAGATCTTGGTTTTGATCTGTTTGACCTTGGGAAAGTCACTTTATCTTTCAGGACCTCAGTTGGTTTATCTATATGATGAAGCAGTTGAACTCAAAGAGCAGTTTTTGAACTTGTTTAATGGGAAAGGTCTTTTTTTCAGAGGAAGCCTTTCTCAGAAGCCCAAAGAGGGTGCACAAAGAGGGTGCCTTGGGAGCAGCACTCACCTAAGGGGAGATGAAGGGGGCACAAGGATCTACTCACTCTGAAGAGCTCCACAAGCCCTGAGGTTCCACAGAACCCAAAGAGTTTTGCACAGGGTAAGAACGACAGGCTCTATACACGCAGTGTGATGATGACAGGCCCTGCACACACACTGTGAGAATCACAGGCCCTGCACACGCACTGGGAGAATGACAGGCCCTGCACACACACTGGGAGAATGACAGGCCCTGCACACACAGTGTGAGAATCACAGGCCCTGCACATGCAGTGTGACAATCACAGGCTCTAACACATTTCTGACCAGGAGATGGCTCTCTTAACTTGTTTCCAGATGGTATTATTTAGAGGAAAAGTTATCATTCATGAAACCAGTTTATTAATTTGCTGAGGAAAAACAGCATGAAGAAGCTCCAGATGACATGCCTTCTTTGCCCCGGTGCCCTTCGTTTACAGCGATGTGCCTCTTCCATCCGCAGCTCTCTGCCTCCTGAGGAATGCAATCCCAGACTAGCACTGAAAACACTGATTCTCACTTCCCTCAACCATCCCTGTGAGTCCCTCTTTAAATTCACTACGCATAGGAAAACAAGACAAAGAAAAAAGTAACTACTCAGCCTGGTGACATCATCCACGTGGTGAGACAGCTACTGAAAACCTGTCCTCAGAGACTCAGCAAAAAGGAAAGGACACATCTCCCTTGTTCAGAATTCTGGAGAAAGGTAGAGACTGGAGAAGGTGCCCACAGATACTGATTCTAAGAAAGAGATAAATATCAGGTAGGAAGCTTCCGTCCCAGGCCAGCCAGTCCTCTCTTCTCCCTGCTTTGGTCCCACATGGCTCAGGAAGTACCCAGAGGCAGCAGCCGGGACCCCTCCGGCCTCCCACTGGGGACAGAGACTATGAACTCTCTCCCGGCAGTGAGGCAGGCCCGAGCCCACAGGGACCCGCAGCGAGACTTAAACCGCCGGGGAGGGCGGAATATGAAAGGGGAACAAGGAAGAGTTTCCAACATGGGGAATTAGGGCGAGAACAGCAGAATCTTTCCCCAAAGCAGGGAGTAGCCAGGCAGAAATTGCCCAAATCGACTATTTGGGGACCCAGGGAACAGGGAGGACATTTCAAGGCCCAGATCAGTGAGGGTCAAAGAGTCTGAGAAAACGTGGACAGGGATTGTAATTCCAGCTTTGGGTCCTGGTGTCCAGCCCCCAGCCCGTGAGGGACGGTGGCAGACTTCAGCAGCTGGGGAGCCTCTACCACAAGTACAGCAGGGGGGCACAGCCCCACATTGCGTCAGATTTTGGCTGGCAAAGCGAGGACACAGAAGCCACGGTTTCAGCCCCGCTCAGTCAGATGCTGCCTGAACCCCAGGAGATCCAGTTTCTGAAGACAGTTAAGTCACTGAAGAGCACCATCTGCTGGGCAGACCAGAAAGTGCAGGGGAACTGCGGGGCTTTTCAGAGCGTCTCCAGACCCTGTCCCAGGCCCAGCCGCGCGGGTCCACACCCCTGCATGGGTACCCAGCCCTGTCTTGGCCGAAACCAAACTGTCAAAGCAGTGCCCCAATACAAACCCAGGCAACCACTAAACCCTAGACAAGGGGGAGAAACCAACCTTAAAATAGACCCTTCAGGATAATCAGACGACCAGCAATCAGCAAAAAATTCGCAGGCATACTAAAGCTCAGGAAGAAATGGCCCAGTCAAAAGAAACAGAACAAAAAGTCAGAGGTGACACAGAACCTGGAACAAGTAATCAAAACTGTGCAAGCAAATCGGAATCAGTTCAAAGAAAAGAAGGAAAATGTGTGTATAAAGAGATAAAGGATATTAATAAAACACTAGAAGAGCATAAAGAAAAATTTGAAAGAACAGAAAAATAACAGATATGGTGAAATTAAAAATATGCTGGAAACACACAACAGCAGACTTGAAGAGGCAAGAAAGACTCAGTGAGCTACAAGACAGACCAACTAAATTTGAACAGACAAAAGAGCAAATGGAGAAAAAAATGGAAAAATGTTAACAGAGTCTCAGGGAATTGATTGACAACATAAAGTGCAGAAACATACAGAACATGGTGTCTCAGAAGGAGAAGAGAAGGAAAAAGGGTCAGGAAGAATATTCGAAGAAATAATGGCTGAAAATTTCCCAAACCTTATAAAAGACATAAATATGCAAATCCAAGAAGCTCAATCTACTCCAAACAGAATAAATATGAATAGATCCACTCCAAGACATATAGTAATTAGGCTGAGGAGAAGGAGAGAATTCTGAAAGCAATAAGAGAAAAGTGATTCACTACATAGAAGGGAAGCCAAATAAGACTAAGTGTGAATTTCTCATCAGACACCACAGAGACAAGAAGGCAGTGGTATGATATATTTAAGATTCTGAAAGAGAAAAATTGCCAGCCAAGAATTCTCTATCCAGAAAAGCTGTCCTCAAAAATGAGGGAGAGTTTAAAATATTCACAGATAAACAGAAGCTGAGAGAATTCACTAATAAGAGAACCAGCTCTATGAGAAGTACTAAAGGGAGTTCTGCTGGCTAAAAAGAAAATCCAGGAGAGGGAGGTCTGAAGGAGGGTGCAGAATTGAAGATTATTAGTAAGGGTAACTTAAAGGATAAAAAGAGAGAGAAAAATATGGATCTGACAAATAGAAACTAAAAGATAAGTTGGTGGAATTATGAACCGTCTTTACAGTAATAACTTTCAGGGTTAATGGATTAAACTCCCCAATCAAAAGACATAGATTGCAGAATGGATTAAAAATATGATCTGTCTATATGATGTTTATAAGAAACTCATTTTAAAACCAAAGATACAAATAGGTTGAAAGTGAAAGGATGGAAAAAGATATTCCACATAAGCAATAACCCCAAAAAAGCTGGGGTAGCTTATACTACGATCAGACAAAATAGACTTTAAATGCACAAATGTTATAAAATATAAAAAGGACACTATATATTAATAAAAAGGGCATTTCCCCAAGAAGAAATAGCAATCATAAATATCTATGTTCCTAATCAAGGTGCCCCAAAGTATATGAGGCACACACTGGCAAAACTGAAGGGAGTAAAAATGACTCTATCATAACAGTGGGAAACTTCAACACACCACTCTCTCCAACAGAGAGCACATCTAAACAAAGGATCAATAAAGAAACAGAGAAACTAAATAATATGATAAATGAACTACACCTAACAGACATATACAGAACGTTGCACTTCCAAACAGCAGGATACACATTTTTCTCAAGTGCTCATGGAATATTCTCTTAGAATGATCAAATGCTGGGGCTCAAACAGATCTTAACAAATTTAAAAACACTGAAGTTATACAAAGCACCTTCTCTGATCATAATGGAATGAAGCTAAAAATGAATAACAAATGGTGAACCAAACAAAACACCAATATATGGAGGTTGAACTTTGTGTTCTTAAACAATCAGTGGGTCAAAGAAGAAATTGCAAGACAAATCAGTAAATATCTTGAGACAAATGTAAATGAGAACATAAAGCATTAAAACTTATAGGATGCAGTGAAGGCAGAGTTGAGAGGAAAATTTATAACCCAAACACCTGTCTTAAAAAGGAAGAAAGAGCTAAAACCAAGGACCTAACAGAATAACTGGAGAAACTCAAGAAAGAACAGCAAACTAATCCCAAAGGAGGGGAAGGAAAGAAGTAAAATATATTAGAACAGAAATTAATGAAATAGAGAACAAAAATCAATACAGAGAATCAATATAAACCAAAAGTTGTTAATTTGAGAAGATTAATAAAATCGACAAGCCCTTAGCTAGACTGACAAAGACAAAAAGAGAGACGCTGCAAATAAAATCAGAAACAAGAGGGGGGCATTCCTACATAACCTGAAGAAATGAAAAAGATCGTAAGAGGTTACTTGTGAACAGCTTTATGCCAATAAACTAAACAACTTAGATGAAATGGATAATTTCCTAGAAACGCATGAACAACCTACACTGAGAGAAGAAATAGAAGACCTCAACAAACCAGTCACAAGTGAAAAGATTGAATCAGTCACCAAAAACCTCCCAACAAAGCAAAGCTCAGATCTGGACATCTTCACAAGTGAATTTTACAAAGAATTCCAAGAAGAATTAATACTATTTCTGATCAAACTCTTACAAAAAAATGAAGAAGGAACACTACATAACTCATTTTATGAAGCCAACATCACCCTAATACAAAAGCCAGCTAAAGGCACTACAAGAAAAGAAAACTTCAGATTGATCTTTCTAATGAATGTAGATACAAAAATCCTCAACAATACTTGCAAATAGAGTCCACAGCACATTAAAAGAAGTATACACCATGACCAAGTGAGTTTTATTTCAGGCATGCAAGGGTGGTTCAACACAAGAAAATCAATTAATGTAATATACCACATTAACAAATTAAAAGGGAAATTTGATCATCTTGATTAATGCAGAAAAGGTATTTGACAAAATTCAGCATCCTTTCACTTCAAAAGGTAGGAATTAAAGCAAACTTCCTCAACATGATAAAGGGCATATATGAAAAGCCCACAGCTAACATCACCACTCAATGGTGAGAGATGGAAAGCTTTCCCTTTAAGATTGGGAACAAGACAAGGATGCCCTCTGTCACCACTGCTATACAACATTGTGCTGGCAATTCTAGCTAGAGCAACTAGGCAAGAAAAAGAAATAAAAGGCATCTAAATTGGAAAGAAAGAAGTAAAACTGTCACCAGTTGCAGATGACATAATCCTATATTTGGAAAATCCAGAAAAACTGACAGCAAAGCTCCTTGAGCTAAGAAATGAGTGCAGCAAATCGGGAGAATACAAGATCATCGTGTGAACATCAATGATGCATCAATGCTGCACTCATAATGAGCTATCTGAGGAGGTAATAAAGAAAACAATTCCATTTACAAGAATACCTAAAAGAAATACCTAGGAATAAACTTAACTAAGGATGTGAAGGACTTGTACCCAGAAAACTACAAAACATTGCTAAAAGAAATCAAAGAAGACCTGAATAAGTGGATTGGAAGGCTAAATATCATTAAGATGTCAATTCTACCCCCCAAGTTGATCTACACATTTAACGCAATGCCAATCAAAATCTCAACAGACCACTTTACAAAATGGAGAAGGTAATTATCAATTTTGTTTGGGAGTGTAGGGGCTTCAAATAGCCTAAGCATATTGAAAAAGAAGGACAAAATGGGAGGTATCATATGCCCTGACTTTGAAGCATATAATAAAGCCACAGTGGTCAAAATGGCATGGTACTGGCATGAAGATAGACATATTGATAAATGGAACCAAATTCAGGGTTCAGAAATAGACCCTCAGATCTATGATCAATTTATACTCGATAAGGCTCTGAAGTTCACTCCAGCGGTACAGAACAGTCTCTTCAATAAATGTGTTACAAGAACTGTACATCCATAATCAAAAGAATGAGAGAGGACCCCATCTCACACCCTATTCAAAAATTATCTCAAAATGGATTAAGACCCTAAAGGACCAATATCATAAAACTTCTAGAATAAAATGTAGGGAAATATCTCCAAGATCTAGTGATAGTGGTAGTTTCTTAGACTTTACATCCAAAACACAAGCAACAAAAGAAAAAATAAATGGGTATTCCTCAAAATCCAATACTTCAGTGCTTCAAAGGACTTTATCTAAAGGATGAAAAAGCAGCTGACTCAATGAGAGAAGATATTTGTAAACTAGATATCTGATAAGGGTTTGTTATCCAGAATATATAAAGAAATCCTACAACTCAACAATAAAAGGACAAAAAAGGAACAAAAATGGACAAAAGACATGAATAGACATAAAAAGCACATGAAAAGATGCTCAACTTCACTAGCCATTAGGGAAATGCTAATGTGGTTTTGATTTCAAAACCACAATGAGATGTAATCTCACACCTACTAGACTGGCCACTACTAAGCAAGCAGGCAACAACAAATGTTGGAGAGGATGTGGAGAAATTGAAACATTTATTCACTGCTGGTGGAATGTAAAATGGTACAGCCGCTGTGGAGGGTGGTTTGGCAGTTCCTTGGGAGACTAAGTATAGAGTTGTCTTATGGCCCAGGAATCCCACTACATGGGATATACTCAGAAGATGTGAAAGCAGGGCCACACACACCAGTGTTCGTAGCAGCATTATTCACAATTGCCAAAAGATAGAAACAACTCAAGTATCCATCAACTGATGAAAGGATAAGCAACTGTGGTAAAAACATACAGTGGAATATTATTCGGCAATAAGAATGAATGAAGTCCTAAAGCACACAACAGCATGAATGAACCTTGAGGACATTGTGTTAAGTGAAATAAGTCAGACAAAAAAGGGCAAATACTGTATGATCTCACTGATATGAAATACTTATAATATGTAAATTCGTAGATTTAAAATATAGAATATAGGTTACCAAGATGTAAAATGAGGCTAAAGAATTTGGAGCAGTTGCTTAATAAATGCAGAACACTTAGCTAAGTTGGAAAACTTTTGGGAATGGACAGAGGTGATGGTAGCACGTTGTGGTGAGAAAAACGAACAGCGCCGAATGGTGTGTGAATGTGGTAGAAAGGTTAGTGTCATGTATGTCACCGGAAGGAAAAAGAGGCTAAAACATGCAAATGTCTAACAGTAAATCTTGTGTGGACAATGTCCATGACTAACTGCACAAAAATATAAAAAGATTCTTTTATGAACTAGAGCACATGTATGACACTATCACAAGAAGTTAGTAATAGAGGGGTACATGGGGAAAATGCACCTATTGCAAACTGTGGACTATGATTAACAGTTATATTTCAAAACTCTCTCATCCACAGTAACAAATGTCCCCCGGTATTGGGGTCAATAATGGGGGGTGGGGATAAAGGCTATGGGGAAATTCGGGTTTTCTTTTCTCTTTTTATTTATTTTCTGGGGTAATGAAAATGTTCTAAAATTGATCATGAGGATGTATGCACCGCTATGTGATGATACAGTGGACTAGTGGGTGTGTACTTCGGATGGGGTGTATGGTGTGTGAACATGTCTCAATAAAATGGCACTTTTTATACATCCACTTCCCAGCTGCTCTCAGATCAGTTTTTACCCTGAAAACAGCCTGAAGAACTGGATAAAACATTAAGAAATACATCTGTTGATGGGGTCTGACAGCTATCAAGATAGCTAGGACTCGATGAGCCAAGACTGAGGCGAGAAGGGAATCACGGAGAGGTGGTTCCACGTCCGAGGCATTTGCGATTTTAAGTGCTGGTCGACAGGCGGATGATGAGTAGAACTTCCAGCAGTCTCACAGGGCCGGGGAAACAAAGGCGGGGCTCAGGGCCTGCCACGGAGGAGGTGGAGGCCAAGCCAAGCTTTCAGTTGGGGCAATTGAAGAGCTGCTTCCCTGCACACCCCCAGAGGAAGGGTGAACCTGAAAAGGGCGAGCCCTCACCTAGGTGGACAGCCAGCTCTGGGTCGGCCACCCCAGGCGGGATGAGGGAGGTGCCCACCTCCGGGCTACGTGCCTGCCAAAAGCAAACACCTTTCCTCTCCGAGGTGGGCAGGTACGTCGCCGAGAGCCTCAGAGTCTCTCTATGATTTTATATAAGCCCACCTGGCATTCAAAAACAGAGACAGACAGATGTAAAGCCAGGCTGAGAACTAGCCCGGGTACTGTTTCAGAGATTTCTTGTCTTGGGTGTGCTGTGACACCCCCTTAGGGGACGGCTCCTTGGAGATGGGCCTGTGTGACGAGGCCAATAACAGCAGCTTGGCTAAGCCTGGGGTGAGCTTGATGTGCTCTTCCACTGCCCCCAGCCCCCAGTCCCCAGCCCTGGGGTGTCGGTATTATTATTTCTCCCGTTTACGGATGAGCAAATGGACTTGGCGCCCTGCATGGCCTGTGCTGCCACCCACAAGTGGTACCATTTCACTGCGAGGGCTTGTTTTCCGTGAACGTTTATGCTGTGACATAAATCTCAATCTATGGCTCAGCTTCTGCGCCTGGCTGGCCACCTGCCCGAGGAGACCCCAGCTTATCACTCGTGTTGCGCAGGGGGACAGCGCCTGGCTGGAGCGCAGCGGAGCAGGCTGAGCTCGCAGAGGGGCTCTCCAGTGTCCTCTTACACACGTCTTACTGTTCCTAACCGTGGCCTGAACATGGGGTGACCTCCTGAGGCTCCTGAGAGGACGCTCTTAAAGTGAAGGAAGTGCAACCACCCCTTAGGGACCACGAGCATCTCCAGGGCCCCGACCTAACCTAGCTCAGCGTCCTGCTGAGCCAGCTTCCCTCCGCCTGCCTCCCCGAAGCCCTAGAAAGCTGCTCCAAGGACGTTCTTCCAGCAGCAGGAAGTTCTCAGGGAGCATCCAAGTCAGGGGATTTCAGCCGAACCCTCAGGGCCAGGTGAGGGAGGCTGCACTCAGTTTTCAGCCAGTATCATTACGTGCTTTGGATACTGATGGCCACAATTTTATTTTTTATTTTAATTAAAAAAAATTAAAATTTAAAAGGGGTTCCCATATTAAAAAAAAAAAAAAAGTCGCAAGCCTGCCTTTTTGATCTAACATTCTTATTTGCAAGGTGAAAAAAATCTAGGCCCAGCGGGCAACCGACAAATCCAGGGTCGCAGGTCAAGGTAACCGCAAAGCCCCAAAGGCGGGTCCTGGCAGCGGGCTCCTACGTGCTCTGCCGCAACCCTGGACGGCGTGCGTTGACATGGGGGCTGCAGGGGCTCGCGCTAGACAGAAGCACGGGCAAACCAGGCCAGGGCCCGCGGCAGGGAGAGTTTTACTTGCCGTCCCACTGCAAGAGGGACCGGCATGAAAAGTCTAAGGAGACCCGCTCGGCGGAGGCAGTTGCCGCCTAGGAAAACGACTACAGATTCTGACCCAGACCCTCCTGCCCTTTGTGGGGACAGCGCAGCCACACGGCCGCGGCCCCTGCCTCCCCCTCTGCTGGCCTCACACCAGCCGCCGGGGCTCACTCGGTCTTTGCCAACCCTCCCGGGCCACTCCCAGCAAAATATCACGAATGGAAGCGGGATGAATGACATCCACTTGGAAAAAGAAATCTAGCCATCTTGGGGAGAAGGGAGAGGCTGTTGATTTGCCCTCCATGGCTGCGTTTGGTGCCTGCTTAGGCGACCCTGCTCGGGTCCTCCCCAGGGACAGGCTCAGCCGCCGTCGCAGCGCAGGAGTGCTTTGCCCCTCCCCACCCTTTCCTGTTTCCTTTAGTGGCATCTAGTATCAGTTGCCTGGCACTTTAAATATTTGCCTCTTCTTTCCTTTGCCCTTTCTGAGTGCACGGTCACGTCTCGGCCTCCTGGTCGCCCCAGGGCAGAAGCCCGAAACCAGGGGGTCCTTGGACTCTCGGTCCTCCCTGCGCCCCTCTTCCGCCAGTCACCATCTCGACCGTGTTTCCTGAGGCTGCTCCGCTGCCCGCCCCCGCTGCCCGCTCCCGCTGCCCGTCCCTGCTGCCCTGTCCCCCGCTACCCCGTCCCCCACTGCCCGTCCCCGCTGCCCTGTCCCCCGCTGCCCGTCCCCCGCCACGACTCAGCGCCGGCTGCTCCCACCTCTTGCCAGCGGCTGCCCTGGCGGGGTGCAGCAGGTGGGGGGCTCCCTGCGGCTCAGGACACGCTGCGGGTCCAACAGTGGGGGCCCCAGGCGGTTGCCAGGTGCTCAGCACCTTTGATGCTTTGGAGGCTTTATGGACTCCTGAAAATTATATTCTTAATATTAATCCATCCCTGTGGGGGTGGATCTTTCAGAGAGGAGGATCTTAAGACTGGCCCACCTCATTCAGGGAGGGCATGAATGCCCTCTTACTGGAGTCTTTTATAAGAGAATGAAATTCAGATAGAGAAAAAGACACAGAAGCTGAGAGAGAAAGCCACGGGAGCAGAGAGGAGGCCACGGAGGCCACAGAAGTTGGAAGCTTTCAAGAGGCCCCCAGACGCCACCACGTGCCTGCCATGTGTTTCCCTGGCAGCTGGGCTTCGGGGAGAAGGTATAGTCTTGATGCCTTGATTTGGAGATTCTCACTCTCTTAGAGCTGTAAGCTTGTAAACTAAAATTCCCTTCGCGAAAAGCCAACCCATTTCTGGTATATTGAATTTCGGCCGCCTAGCAGCCTAAAACAGCACCCAAGAGCCCCTGAGAGCCCCTTACTCTGTAGGCCATATGGGGAACCACCCCCCCAACTCTGCCTCCATGCTTCTCAGCCTACTGTGTTGTTTTTTTAAAAAATATTTTTATTGACAAATCTTCACACACATACAGTCGATACATGGTACACAATCAGTGGCTCACAATATCATTATATCGTTGTGTATTCATCACCATGATCATTTTTTAGAACATTTGCATCACTCCAGAAGAAGAAATTAAAGGAAAAAAGAAAAAACTCATGCATCCCATACCCCTTATACTTCCCTCTCATTGACCACTAGTATTTCAATCTACCCAATTTATTTTACCCCTTATCCCCCTTATTGTTTGTTTTTTTATCCATGTTTTTTACTCATCTGTCCATACCCTGGATAAAAGGAGCATCAGGCACAAGGTTTTCACAGTCACATAGTCACATTGTAAAAGTTATATCAGTATGCAATCATCTTCAAGAATCAAGGTTACTAGAACACGGCTCTACTGTTTCAGGTACTTCCCTCCAGCCTCTCCAATACACCATAAACTAAAAGGGGGTATCTATATAGTGCATAAGAGTAACCTCCAGGATAACTTCTGGACTCTGCTTGAAATCTCTCAGCCATTGAAATTTTATTTTGTCTCATTTTTCTCTTTCCCCTTTTGGTCAAGAAGGCTTTCTCAGTCCCATGGCGCTGGGTCCTGGCTCATCCTGGGAGTCGTGTCCCACGTTGTCAAGGAGATTTGCGCCACATGGGGGGAGGGCAGTGAGTTCACCTGCTAAGTTGCCTCAGGGAGAGAGGCCACATCTGAGCAACAAAAGAAGGTTCTCTGTGACTCAGGCATAGTTATAAGTAGGCTTAGCTTCTCCTTTGCAGGAATAAGTTTCATAATGTGCTACCCTAAATATAAATTTTGCACCAAATAAATATTTTCCCTTTGGTCTTACACAGAAGTTGAAGTTTTAAATTACGGACCATATCATCCTTTACCCTGCATTCTGATTTACCTTAGTCCTATCCAGATTAGCTTAATTCATATCTCTGGTCAAAGTCTCGCCACTTTTTCAACTTTGTTAACAGTTGCTGTATGGGGTACTGCTGACTTTCATAGCTTCAGAGCTCCAACTCTGAATCGCAGGTGTAACATAAATACCTGAAGTTTCTGAAACGACCAGTCTATACACAAATAGCTCAGCATCTCAGAATTTAGAAATAGCAGTTATGACTCTAAAATAATGTGACTGCTGTAAGAGCTTACAATCTAGGACACTTTACAATATGCCCCGACCTGATAATCCATGCTCTCTACCTCAGTTGCCTGAATTTGTATATTATACTTAGTTCATATGAGTGAAGCATGATAATATTTGTTTTTTTGGTTTCTGACATTTCATTCAGCATACTGTCATCAAGGTGCGTTCACCTAGCTGCATGCCTCACAGCTACATTCCTCCTTGCCGCTCAGTAGCCCATTATATGTATACATCACAGTTCCCCCTTCCATTCCTCAGCCGTTGTACCCTTAGGTCATCTTCATCTGTTGTGAATCGTGGACACTGCTCCCATAAACACTAGTGTGCAAATATCCATTTGTGTCTCCACTCTCAGATCCTCTGGTTATGTACCTAACAAAGGGGTTGCAGGATCATACGGCAACCCCACCCCTAGTCTCCTGTGAAACTACCACGCTGCCCTCCAAGGGGCTACGCCTCTCATTTCCCTATAAACAATGAATAGGTACATCTCTTTCTCTGCATTTTCTCTAGTACTTGTTTCTCTCTGTTCATTTTAAACAGTTTTATTTCATGTCCTACTATCCAACCTAAGTAAATAGCCATGCCTTCATCACCATAATCTATATGAAGACATTTCCTTTTCTTCCACAAAGAATTCATTCCCCTCCCTCATGCCCCCCTCTACCTGTTGAAATTTAGTTTTGGCATAATGCCTTTGCTACGTTCAGTGGAAACATATTACAATATTACTGTTAACTGTAGATCCTAGCTTGCATTGATTATATTTTTTACTTGATACCATCCCATTTTCAACACCTTGCAATGTTGACATTAATTTTTTCTCCCCCATGCAAAAACATGTTTGCATTTGTACATTTAATCACCCTCATTGTCCACTCTAGGCATTCCTAATTTATACCGTCTCAGTCTTTATCCTCTATCTTTCTTTCTGGTGTCGTACATGCCCCCAGCCCTTCCCCCTCAACCGTACTCACATTCAGCTTCATTCAATGTACTTATATTATTGTGCTATCATCAGGTAGCGTTGTGCTATCCATCTCTAAATTTTTACAGTCAGTCCTTTGCACATTGTGTTAGTTAGATTCAGTTGTCAACTTGGCCAGGTGAGCATACCTAGTCTTGTTGCTGCGGACATAAGCCAATGGTACGGGAACCTCATCTGTTGCTAATTACATCTGCAGTCGGCTAGGAGGCGTGTCTGCTCAATGAGTGACGTTTGACTTAATTGGCTGGTGCTTTAATGAGAGAACACAACGTAGCACAGCCTAGCAGGTCAGCATTCCTCATCTCAGCACTTGCAGCTCAGCCCAGGCCTTTGGAGATGCAGAAAGAAGTCACCCCGGGGAAAGTTGTTGGAACCCAGGGGCCTGGAGAGAAGGCCAGCAGAGATCATCCTGTGCCTTCCCACGTAAGAAAGAACCTCAGTGGAAAGTTAGCTGCCTTTCCTCTGAAGAACTAACAAACTAAATCCCCTTTTATTAAAAGCCAGTCCGTCTCTGGTGTGTTGCATTCTGGCAGCTAGCAAACTAGAACACACATTCTGTATTCCTTCAGCACCAAATGCCCAATCTCTATACTTTATCTCCTAATAACCTATGTTCTTAACTTTAACTCTCGAAGTTCACTCATTAATGCTAGTTCATATTAGTGAGACCACACAGTATTTGTCCTTTCGTTTCTGGCTAATTTCACTCAGCGTAATGTCTTTAAGGTTCATCCACGTTGTTTCATGCTTCATGACTTTATTCTGTCTTACAGCTGCATGATATTCCATCATATGTATATACCATAGCTTGTTTAGCCACTTTTCCATTGATGGACATTTGGGCTGTTTCCATCTTTTGGCAATCATAAATAATGATGCTGTAAACATCAGTTTGCAAATGGCCATTTATGTCCTTGCTTTCAGTTCCTCTGAATATATAGCATATGGCGGTTCTATACTTAACTTCCCAAGGAACTGCCAAACTGCTTTCCAGAGTGGTTGCACCATGTTACATTCCTACCAACAGTGGATGAATGTGCCTCTTTCACCACATCCTCTCCAGCACTTGTCATTTTCTGTTTATTTGACAACAGTCCTTCCAGTGGATGTGAGATGGTATCTCATTGTGGTTTTGATTTACATTTCCCTAATAGCCAGTGGAGTTGAGCATCTTTTCATGTGTATTTTAACCGTTTGTATTTCCTCTTCTGAAAAGTGTTTTTCCATGTCTTTTGTGCATTTTTAATAGGGTTGTTTCTCTTTTTGTTGCTGAGTTGTAGAATCTTTTTACGTATTCTGGATATTAAACCCTATCTGATATGTGATTTCCAAATATTGTCTCCCATCACATAGGCTGCCTTTTTACTTTCTTGACAAACTTCTTTGATGCACAAACAGTGTTTAAATTCAAGGAAATCCAATTATCTGTTTCTTTTTTCATTGCCCACATGATTTGGGTGTAAAGTCTAGGAAACCACCTTGTGCTGGTTTGAATCTATTATGTACCCCAGAAAAGCCATGTCCTTTAATCCTCATTCAGTATTGCTGGGTGGAATCTTTTTTATTGTTTCCATAGAGATGTGACCCATCCAATTGTGGGTGGTAACTTTTGATTAGATGGTTTCCACAGAGATGTATCTCCACCCATTCAAGGTGGGGTTGCTTACTGGAGCCCTTCAAGTGGGAATCATTCTGAAAAAAGCTTCAGAACCAACATAGCCCATATAGGCAAAGACTTTTGGAGTTGAAGAAGGAAAATGCCCCCAGGAGAGCCCCATGAAACAAGAAGCCAGGAGAGAAAGTTAGCAGATGTCACCATGTGTTTTTCCAGCTGACAGAAGTGTTCTGGACCTATTGGCCTTTTTTGAACCAAGGTATCTTTCCCTGGATCCTTTTGATATTTTTATAGCCTTGCCTTAATTTGAGCATTTTCATGGCCATAGAATGATAAACTTGCAACTTAATAAATTCTTCCCTTTAAAAAGCCATAACATTTCTGGTATATTGCATTCTGACAGCTTTTGCAAACTAAAATACACCTCCTATCACAAGATTTATAAGATATTTCCTTATGTTTTCTTCTGAAAGTTTTATGGTCTTAATTCTAATGTCTAGATCTTTGATCCATTTTGAATTAAATTTTGTGTAGGCTGTGAGGTATGGATCCTCTTTCATTCTTTAGGATATGGATATCCAGTTCTCCAAGCACCACTTGTTGAAAAGGCTGCTCTGTCCCACTTGGGTTGACTTGACCTTCTTATCAAAGATCAATTGTCCATAGATGAGAGGATTTATTTCTGAGCACTCAGTTCAATTCCATTGTTCAGTATATCAACCTTCATGCCAGTATTATGCTGTTTTGACCACTAGAGCTTCATAATATGCTTTCAATTCAAGTAGTGTGAGACCTCCCATTTCATTTTTCTTTCTTAAGATATTTTTAGCTATTCAGGGCACACTGCCCTTCCAAATAAATTTGTTTATTGGTTTTTCTATTTCTGCAAAGTAAGTTGTTGGGACTTTAATTGGTATTGCATTGAATCTATAAATCAATTTGGGTAGAATTGATATCTTAACTATATTTAGTCTTCCAGTCCATGAACACAGTATGCCCTTCCGTGTATTTAGGTCTTCCATGATTTCTTTTAGCAATTTCTTATAGTTTTCTGTGTATAGGTCTTTTGTGTCCTTAGTTAAATTTATTCCTATATATTTTATTTTTTGGTTGCAATTGTAAATGGAATTTTTAAATTGATTTCTTCTTCAGATTGCTCATTACTAGTGTATAGAAACACTACTGAGTTTTGGGTGTTGATCTTGTACCCTGCCATTTTGCTGTGCTCATTTATTAGCTCTAGTAGCTTTGCTGTAGATTTTTCAGAATTTTCAACATGTAGCATCATATCATCTGCAAATAGTGAGAATTTTACTTCTTCCTTTCCAATTAGGTTACTTTTTATTTCTTTTTCTTGTCTAATTGCTCTGGCTAGAACTTCCAGGACAATGCTGAATAGCAATGGTGACAGTGGGCATTTGTTTTGTTTCTGATCTTACAGGGACGTTTCAGTCTTTCCCCATTAAGGATGATGTTAGCTCTGCTTTTCATATCTTTCTTTTATTGTGTTGAGGAAGTTCCCTTCAATTCTTATCCTTTGAAGTGATTTCATCAAGAAAGGATTTTGAATTTTGTCAAGTGCCTTTTCTGCATCAATAGAGATGATCATGTGTTTTTCTGCTTTGACTTATTGATATGGTGTATTACATTAATCGATTTTCTTGTATTGAACCAGCCTCGCATAACTGAAATAAATCCCACTTCATCATGGTGTATAATTATTTTAATGTGCTCCTGGATTCAATTTGCAAGGATTTTGTTGAGAAATTTTGCATCCATATTCACTAAAGAGATTAGTCTCTAATTTTCTTTTCTTATAAAATCTTTGTCTGGCTTAGTTATTAGGGTAATGTTGGCTTCGTAGTATGAGTTAAGTAGCCTTCCTTCCTCTTCAATTTTTTTGAAGAGTTTGAGCAGGATTAGTACTCATTCTTTCATGAATGCTTGGTAGAATTCATGTATGAAGCCATCTGGTCCTGGACTTTTCTTTTTGGGGAGCTTCTTGATGACAGATTCAATCTCTTTACTTGTGATTGGTTTGTTGAGGTCATCTATTTCTTCTTGAGTCAATGTTGGTTGTTCATGCCTTTCTAGGAAGTTGTCCATTTCATCTACATTGTCTGGTTTATTAGCATATAGTTGCTCATAGTATCCTCTCATAACTCCTTTATTTCTGTGGGGTCAGTGGTTATTTGCCCATATCTGATATTATTTATTTGCATCTTCTTGCTCATTTTTTTTTGTCAGCTTAGCTAAGTGTCTGTAAATTTTATTGATTTTCTCAAAGAACCAACTTCTGGTTGTGTTGATTTTCTCGATTGTTCTCAATTTCATTTATTTCTGCTCTAATCTTCATTATTTCTTTCCTTCTGTTTGCTCTGGGGTTAGTTTGCTGTTCTTTCTAGTTCTTCCAAATGAACAATTAATTCCTCAATTTTTGCTCTCTCTTCTTTTTTAATATTGGCATTAAAAGCCATAAATTTCCCTCTCAGCACTGCCTTTGCTTCCTCCCATAAATTTTGATATGCTGTGTTTTCATTTTCATTTGCCTCAGGATATTTATTGATTTCTCATGTAATATCTTCCTTGACCCACTGGTTGTTTAAGAGTGTTGTTTAGCCTCCATATATTTGTGAATTTTCTGGCCCTCTGCCTGTTATTGATTTACAACTTAATTCCTTTATGATCTGAGAAAGCATTTTGTATAATTCCAACCTTTTTAAATTTATTGAGACTTGCTTTGAGACCAAGCATATGGTCTATCCTTGAGAATGATCCATGAGCACTTGAGAAAAACGTGTGTCTTATTGTTGTGGGGTGTAATATTCTGTAAATGTGTGTTACGTCTAGTTCATTTATTCTATTATTCAAAGTCTCTGTTTACTTATTGATCTTCTGTCTACATGTTCTATCCATTGACGAAAGCGGGACATTGAAGCCTCCATCTACTATGTTAGAGGTGTCTACTTCTTCCTTCAGTGTTGTCAGTGTTTGCCTCATATATTATGGGGCACTCTGACTCAGTGCATAAATATTGATGATTGTTATTTCTTCTTGTTGAATTGTTCCTTTTATTAATACATACTGTCTTTCTTTGTCTCTTTTATTGTTTTACATTTGAAGTCTAATTATTGGATGTTAATATAGTTACCCCTGCTCTTTTCTGATTGTTGTTTGCATGAAACATCTTTTTTCAACCTTTCACTTTCAACCTAATTTTGTCCTTGGGTCTAAAGTGAGTCTCCCGAAGACAGCATATAGATGGGTCCTGTTTTTAATCCATTCTGCCAGTCTATGTCTTTTGATTGGGGAGTTTAATCATTTGACATTTAATGTTATTACTATAAAGACAGTACCTTCTTCTATCATTTTGTCTTTTGGATTTTATACATTATATCTATTTTTTTTCACTGTTACTGATAGTCTTCATTTCTACACTCTTCTCCAGACTTCTCTGTCCTGTCTTTTCCTATCTCCCTTTAGTATTTTTGGTACAGCCAGTCTAAGACTGTTTTAGTCACAGAGAATTTAGTCACAAATTCTCTCAGAAACTGTTTGTCTGAAGACATTTTAATTTCCCCTTCATTTTTAAAGGACAGTTTTGCTAGGTCTAGAATTCTTGGCTGACAGTTTTTTCTCTTCCAGAATCTTAAATGTATCATACCACTACCTTCTTGCCTCTATGGTATCTGCTGAGAAATCCACACATAGTCTTATCAAGCTTCCCTTGTATGTGATGGATGACTTTTCTGTGGCTGCTTTCAAGAGTCTATCTTTGTCTTTGACATTTGACAGTCAGATTAGTAAGTGTCTTGGAGTAGGTCTATTCAAATCTATTCTGTTTGGAGTTTGCTGCAATTCTCGTATCTGTAATTTTATGTCTTTCATAAGTGATAGGAGATTTTCAGTGATTATTTCCTCTGTCTTTCTGCTCCTTTTCCCTTCTCTTCTCCTTCTAGGACATCCATAACATGTATTTTCATTTTGTCATTCAGTTCCCTGAGACCCTGCTCATATTTTTCCATTCTTTTCCCTACATTTGGTATGTGTCAGATTTCAGATATCCTGTCCTCTAGTTTACTAATTCTTTCTTCTGCCTCTTCGAATCTATTGTAGGTCTCCATTGTTTTTTTCATCTCTTCTGTTTTGCCTTTCATTCTCATAAGTTCTGCAATTTGTTTTTTCAAACTTTTGAGTTCCTAACGTTCATCCAATGTCTTCTTTATATCTTCCCTCAACTCATTGATTTGATTTTTTATGACTTTTTATGTGGTGCATTTAACTTTGCATGTCTATTTGAGTATCCTGAATTAGTTGTTTCAACTCCTGTATCTCACTTGAACTGTTGGTATATTTCTTTGACTGGGACATGCCTTTGATTTTCCTAGTATGACTCATTATTTTTTGGTGGTGTCTAGGCATTTGATTTCTGTAATTAGTTTAATCTGAGGTTTGTTTTCACTCTTTTACCTAGGGTTTTCATGTTGGATAGTTTTGTTCTCTATCTGTTCTTTGACATCAGTTCAACTTATTCTAGATCTCTAGCATAAGTTCTGTTTACCTGATGCCCTGCCTATATGGAGCCTTTTCCTTTTTTGAGGACGGTCCCCTCTAATATGACCTACCCCAGTTAGATTTTCACAGACAAGACAGGCCCATGTTTCAGGAGGAGTGAGTAGCCAGTATCAAGTTTCCTTGAGGGTGAGACCCAGCAGGTTGTCACTTTCCTATGAAGCCTCCAGCTTTTTTGCTTTTCTTGTCTTGTGCAGCATGTGGTACTTGTCAGCCCACAGCTTCCCACCAGCATAAAGTGATGTGGTACCTTTAACTTCAGCAGACTCTCCCTGCCAGGATGTGGTTGAGACAGAGGCAAGATTGTAGGATGGCTTAATTGCTTCAGTTTTCCAGTCCCTGGGGCCTGAATTCCCTGAAGGAGTGATTCCACTTGAGCTGGGCCCTGCCTCCCCTTTTCTTGGGGAAAATACACCCTTTAAGGAATAGTCCACCTGACTATTTACTTTATCTCTCAGACATGCCTTGATTATGCCCTTGCTTGCAGCAGTGCTGGAGCCTGAGAGTGCTTCCTGTTCTATCTGATCAGCTGTTCAGAAGTTTAAGACAAAAGCCCTTTCAGAGCCAGACCCCAGCTTTCCAGGTTTGTCAAATAAGAGCTGGAGTTGGCACATTGCTCTATGTGTTCCTAGGCTCTATGTGCTTTTTTTCTTGCAGTCCAGCCCTTTTCCAGTATTTTGTGCTGTCCAATTCAAAAAGTCTCTGAGTTTTTTTTTGTTGTTGTTTTTCCCACCAGCCCTGCCCCCTCTCTGCTGGGGCAAAAACTCCTGGTTCCTTTAGTGTTTACTCCAGGTCTGTCTGTGCTGGGGGTCTATTTCTGGCAGTCTGAATTTGTTAATTAATTCTGCAATTGGAGGTTGGTTGAGCTAAGCCCTTGCTGCTAGTAAAGTCTGTTTCCTTTCCCCTTGGGGAATCAGGCTGCTGTGCCCATGGGGGAGGGACACTGACTTCGGCAGCTTGGGGGTCTTACAGTTCTGTGTGGGGTCTCAGCTGGTCCACCTGGTCCAGACTAGTGTACGCTGCATGTCTGGCCACTGACGTGGCCCCAGCAATTGTTCTGTACTGTTCCTGGCTATTTACTAGCTGCTCTGGAGGACGAACTAAATCCCACACCTCACTGAGCCGCCATCTTGCCCCCCTTCCCTCAGCCTACTGCTGACTCCACAGAGACGGGCCACCCCCGGGTGCTCTGCCAGGATCTACAGTGCTGAGGGTACGGTGCTCCAAGCAGGGAAGTGGGCAATAGCCAAGTCTAAGGACTTGGCGCCTGCCTGCCCAGGTCCACCCCTCGCTGGTCTGTGACCTGGGGTGAAAACTGTCACCTCTGTCCACTCCAGTGTCCTGGTCTGTGACCTGGGGTGGGGTGATGACAGCTTTCCTACCTTGTGGGCTGGGCGTGGGAGCTACAGAGTTGATTTACGTAAAGCATTTAGAGCAGCGCCTGGTGTGGGCAGACCCTGGAGGATTTGGCGCCACCGAGGGAGGGGCCTGCCCTCTGCTATAAGAGCCCCGTCAGCTTCCCCTGGCAAGGCTGAGCCCCAGGCAGGGGGAGCTTAGAGGTCAGGGTGGACGCTCCGCCCCCTCCAGGTGAGCCCAGGTGTCAGCGCCCTAGTGGCCGAGCAGAGGGGGGCACGTGGACAGGGCTTGCGGAGGGGGTGGGTGCTGGGTGGAGGGCACTGAGGGAAAAGATGGCACCCCAAGGTTGCGGCTCTGGAAACCGGCGGGGTAGGGGGGCTGAGGAGCTCACATGTCTGAGAAGTTCCCATAATCTGGCTGAGGCTGCAGGGCTCAGGGTGGCAGGACCAGGGTTTGTTTCTGGGTCATTCTGGCAGCTGCAGCCTGGATTTGCTCAAGAGGCTCGGCTTTGATGCAGGAGAGTCTCTGCTTGGCAGAAGAGGGACAGACAACGTGGAGGGGACGTGATTGCCCGGTGCCCACCCTCCCCCAGCTACAGAGGGGAGGAGAAGCAGTTGCACTCTCTGTTCTGTGCCTCGCAGACACTCACCGCCCAAAACAGCGGCGAGCGCTTTCTGAACAGCAATTCCCAGCTCTCAGTGATAAACAAACTTCTCTTCCATGGTGCCGGGCAGGGGCAGCCGGGTGGGGAGGGCGGAGCTGCTCCTCTGTCCTGCACAAAGGCTACCTCGCCGCAGACCACGGTGACGCCCTAAAGCCCCAGCGCCGAGGGTGGCTGAGGGTGGAAGAGGCGGTGATGACCCTCCCAAGCCCCCGTGGCCCTCGGATGGCCCAGACGAGTCGTCCATCCATCGTGGGGGGCAGAGCAGCTCCCCCTTGGCAGGCCCCTCCCCAGCGTCCCATTTATGGCTGCGTGTGACCTTGGCAATCAGCTGTGACTTCGTGTTGTCGCTGCCCACCAGGCCAGGGCAAGCTGACCCGTGGCCTTCCTCGCCGGGCGCCGCCAGGTTGGCGCATGGACCCTCTGTCCCTGTGCTCGCCTGCTGCAGTGTCCTCTCTCCAGGTTGTCATGACAATTTTCACCGAGAAACTGGTTCTGGGGAGACAGCGGGCAAAGAGAAAGAGGAAAAGGGCTTGTGAAAGCCAGGCCTCCTGACGCCGAGGGTTCCAGTGGTGTGAGTGCATTTTACAGGATCGCTCGTGAAAAACGGGCGTTTCTGCCTCACAAGCTAGCGGCGGGGACCTGGCAGCTATGTGGTAGTAAGGCCACGACCCTCTGCCCAATGCCAATTCCACTGATCATCAGCACAGTACTAAACGCCAGCCATGGAAATCGGGACCACCCTGGCTAAGTCCATTGCAGAGCGCCAGGCTGCGTGCCCAGGCAGAGAGGCCTAGCTGGGAGGGGGCCGTGGCCAGAGCTGTCCTGAGGCCTCCTCTGCCCCCCGCCACTGGCTGCCCAGCCTGACAGCCACTCTCCTTCCAGCAATGTGAGCCTTAACGCCCCCATTTCACAGATTGGCCATCGAGTCCCTCAGCAAACGGAGGCAACCCAGGGGAGGGACCCGCATGCCCCACAAAAGAGCAGGCCCAGGGCCCCTGGATGAAGCTGGCAAGGCCCATCTCTGCTCCGACTCCTCCCCATCCCTGAGCGAATGCGTGGTGGTTGCGGCAAATTTGGGCTTCGGCCCATCAAGACTCAGTGAAAAAGCAGGAGCCATACCTCCCTCACCGAACAGCGTTCAAGCTGTCAATTCTCTCGGCCCTCCTTTCCCAAGTGCTCGGGAAGAAAGTGCTATGGACTTGTCACTGCCTTTGTCAAGTGGTCAGTGGCCGAGGCTAGGCAGTGGACATACGTGCAGCTGTCAGCTGTGGACTTGGTTCGCAGGTGAGCAGAAGGTGCTGAGATGTCTACCTGGGCCCAGGTCCCTCCCGGGGGAGCTGCTGTGACTCGGGCTCGCTCCAGGAGCCTGGGAGAGGCTCACGTGGAGAGGAACCTTGGAGATGGGTCCTTTGGCTGCAGGCTAGCCTCCAGGTGGGCCACCCTGCCCACACCAAGACCCCGAGCCACCCTATCCCAAATTGCCGACCCGGAGAAGCTGTGAGAGCTATAGAGAAACAGTCACTGCTGTTATGGGTGGTGCATCACGCAGCGTCACGTAACAAGAGAACAGAGTCTCTCGCTGATGTCTGGGGAAGAAATCCTCACTTAGCTCCTGTTTATAGAATCCATGTGCATTCTGCTGAGAGATTTACATTCACAATCTCATTTAATACTAACAACAGTGAGGCAGTCACAATGTCATCTTGGAACAGATGGGGCAGGAGGGCTCCGAGAGGGGTAGGAGCTGCCCCAGGCCGGACCAGTTTGAGTGGAAGTGCCTGGATTTGAACTCACTGCCACCTGTGCCTAAAGCCCGTATTCTTAGCCACAATGCCGTAGCACATTTTCTCGTGCATGCTCTACCCAGGAAACACTGCCTGCTCCTGTCCTGGGGGAGGCCCACGGCCAGCCCTGGAGACAAGAGGCCGGCTGCTGTGGCCCATCAGTGGGGCCCATGCATCTCTCCCAGGCCATGCCCTGCCCTCTTGTAGCAGGATGAAAAGCTTGCCTTGCTACCCCTGCCATCTGAAGCAGCCCCCAAAGCCAGGCCCTGGGGCTCCTCCCCCGCTGGCAGCAGAGACGGTCCAGCCCCTCCCTCCCGAGCTGACCCACAGACCTGCCAGCAGGTTCTGCTGTGCGTCCAGGGTTTTCTTGCTAGGATCACTGCCAGGAAACATGGCGGGAAAACAGAAATAGCAAACGGTGAAGAAATGACAAGGGACACAGGCTTTTACAGTCCTGAGCCTTCATTCGTGGATCCTGTTAAGCCCCTACCAGCGCCCGGCACGGGTTTGGGAACTTGGGACTCAGCAGTGAGAACAGCATGCCCACACCCCAGCCCTGAAGTAGTTTACAGGAGGGCGGAGGAGGGCCGGGGGGAGGGGCAGATGATGGCAACAAGCTAAATTACAGTATGTTGGAGGTGGTGGGTGCTATGGAGCAAGGAAAGCAGAGAGACACTAGAAAGACTGGCATAGCTGGGGGACCATAGCAGGGTGCCGTCTGCGTGGGCCTGTGCAGAGGCAGCGGGCAGGCGGCAGGGTTGTGGGCTGTTCTGGGTTGCCCGGAGCTGAGAGGTTTCCTGGGACGTGGAACTTTCAGTGCTAAAACCAGGCAAGTCGTGGGCATGCTGGGATGAGTTGGCCCTCCTGGGAACTGATCAAGCAGGGATTTGGGGGTGCAGGGCTCCAGGAAACAGCTGGACCAGTGGTGTCATAACTGCAGGTGTCAGGGCTGGGGTAGTGTCAGCACCTGGGGGGGCGGAGGACAGGGATGCTGGTAAAACCCTACACTGCACAGCACACCCTGCAGCAAAGAATGGTCCAGCCCCGGAAGTCAACTGTGCTGAGGTTGAGAAACCTGAGCCAGAGTCTTGGTTTTTAGCTCCTGGTTCCCTGTGGCATTGCGCTGCTCTCTGTTTTCCATCCCCAATGCTGGGGCAGGAATATTCCAGAATGTTCTCCATCCCCAGTAGCTCAACATCTGAAATGAAATACCTGCCTTGACACCCCAGCAGGGCCTTCTGGAATCGGCGCTGTCCCTGTGCCCCTGCCCCTCTGCCTGGGCCCAGACACCTGCTCACACAGCCACTGTCCCATCGTGGCCCCATGAGGTCTGGTGAATCGCCCCTGTGCTAAGTCACTGCCCAGTTCCTTCACCCTCTCCGGGAGGCCACAGGCCGAGAAAGGCCTGCGCATGCAGCCAGACACAGGTCTTCGGCAGAAGGCTCCGGGGGCTCTGTGGTCCACATATTGGGGTTAGCCTTTGGCTACTCTGGGATTTGAGAAGTGAGGGTGCCTTCCTAGCCCCTTAGAAAAGAACTGGGGCCCAGACTTCCTGGTGTCAGGCACTGGAGGGTCAGCCCACCCCCGGCTCCCCAGCCCACGCCACGCTGTCCACACTCCTCCCCTCCCGCTCTGACCACCCTGTGCTGCTGGCCTGTGCGATGCACACACCTTGTGGCCAGGTTCTCAGGCAGAAGCTTTGTTTTCTGGAGCCTCCGCTCGGCTGGAATAGTCTCAGCTCGGCAGGAAAGAGAGAGTGTCCAGGTAGCAGCTTTCAGATCCCCTGGGGTCTCAATGTGTGTGGCTGAGGGCTTTTAGAGGGGCCAGCAGAGTCCCAGCTTCAGGAACTCAGCCTGGCAGGTGGCAGTTCAGCCGAGCTCCGCTGAAATGACGCCAGCAACCAGCTCTGTGGCTCAAACAGCCCCTTCCCACCCCGGCCATGAGGCTGCCCCTTCTGCACAGGGAGGCTTGGGAAGCTGCCATCACCCCATTTAACCCTGGGGATGCTCCTTGTCTGGCTTCTGGCTGATTCTTCACCCCACAGCCAGCTCCTGCCAGCTCCCAGCCTGAGCTCATTGCAGGTTGCTGGGTTGAGCCGGGCCCCGGGCCTATATTAGGTGATCAATACATATTTGTTGATTGATTGGGGGAATGAATGAATGAATGAATGATGTAGGCTCAGTTCAAACCTGCCTTGGCTCTGTGCCCTCCAAGATGGGCAAGCGACATAGCTTCCCCTCGGTTCAGGGTGGTCAAGGACTGCTGCTGGGGAGGTGAGCCCAGGCCCGGGGCCTCCTCACCCCTTACTCTTCCCGTGGCCAGGCCAGAGAGCCACTCTGGTGACCAGAGCTAGGCGGCAGGGTGGACGGTCGGGTCCCTGGGGGTGCCGGGCGTCGGCTCCCCTGCGTTTGGGCTGTGGATTTGGGGCGAGTTCATCCATTGGCAGAGCGGGACTGCCGCAGGATAGGAGAACGTCCTGCCCAAGACGGGTGGCGCGTCCCAGGGCTCTCAAGGCCCCCGCGGCATGCCAACTTGCAGTCACGGAACCGTAAGACCCAGTGGAGGCTTGGCCGCTGCGTGGCAGCCAGTGCCCGGTGGGAGCTGCGCCCGCACACGGCTCTCTGCCGCGCACTGGAAACTGTCTCGTTGAAGCTATAGACTAGTCAGTGACGAATCTAGACAGAAACTGTGGTGGCGATTTGGTTGATGATGAAACCATGGTTCCATGCATCATCTCGTTGGCCCCGAGGACATCCCGGGAAGGCAGGGAGCAGGTCCCGGGGGCTCTGGATCCCACGGTCCCAGCCTGTGTGCGGTCTGTCACATCCCAGCTTTGCCCTGTCCCAAGTGCTCCACCGAGGCCACGGCCGCCCCTGACCCCCTCTCCAGGTCCCTGTGCCATTGGAGTGTCAACTGGTCCCAGGCCCTGGGAGAGTGCTGCTCAGATGTTGTCTGTCTCAACTCCCATGACAGCTCTACGAAGGAGGGTGTTATGTCCCCATTCTGCAGGTGAGAAGACTGAGGCTTAGACAGGGCATGTTATTTGCCCAAGTCACGTCGCTAGTAAGTGCCAGAGGAGGGAGAGGACCAAGTCTGCTCCACTCCAAAGCTCTCCTCTCCCACTCACTGCTGCCCCTCTTATACAGACAAAAGTGGGCATTGTCAATGGGTGTTACAGTTGTTTTGGAGCTCCACTGACCAGAAAACCAGGGGGAAAGGAGGCAGACTTAGAGCTGGGCGGGTTTATACAACCCTAAGGCAAAGGCATAAGAGCCTTCCAGTTACAAAGGGCAAACTCAGGGGTGTCCTGCCTGGAGCCTGCACCAGCAGCTGCCCAGGGCCTTGACCGTGCAGTTCTGCAAACCTTCTCCTGGCCTGAATGCACTGCACTGAACACCACCTCCCTCCGGTCCCTTCTCCCCCAGGCTTTACTTTCCCGCACCCCCAAAAAAGCCGTATGATAACAGGATACCTTTCAAAAAATGGGGATTTTTTAGAATATCAGTTTGAAGAAAAGAAAGAGATGACACGGGGGATTAGAGAGCATGGAAGGAGAGAGGGGCAAGGTGGCTTGTTGGGGACGTCGAGTCATGTTATTCGGGATGGTTTTACTTGGCAGTCAGCTGCAAAAGCTTCTCCCTGGAGCTGGAAAAAAACGGGAAATGCCAAAAAAAAAAAGGTGTGTTGGGAAGAGCCGTGATGGCAGCCATGGCGGGCTCGCCACCTGGGGGCCCAGGGGTCACCAGGGGAGATTTGAAAACCCAGTTCTCGGGCTGCACCCGGCCTGTTGGGTCGGAACCTCTGGGGACCAGGCCCTGCATCCCTTTGTGCACGGACGATTGCACTGTGCGCCCTGAGCCGCGGAGCCTCATCCAGGGCCTGCACCGTTTCCTGAGGTCGAGTCGGGGGCAGGTGGAGCAGGACCCCCGTTTCTGCTCACCGAGGCTCAGCCCGGCGCTGGCTGTGGTTGGCGACACACGACGTGCTGAGAAGGTGGCTGTGCTGAGGCCGTTTGGGGTGGCTATTCTACACACGCAGACGCCAGCAAAAGGTAAAACAGCTTTTTACTGCCAGGAAATGGTCACGGCAGACCTCCCTGACCTTCGGCCCAGCCCTGCGCCTTAAGCACCCTGTCCCCAGAGGCTGGGTGGCGAGGGGCATCTCCTGGGGAAACGGCACAGGCTCATTTCTTGCTTGGCAATAAGAATAATTGAAAACTTAACTGTTTCTGTCCCTATAAAAATGTCCTTCGGTCAAACAGGAGCAAAGCAAGTATGTCAGAATGTCACAAACGGTTAGCGAGCTGTGTCAGTTGTCACACACCCTCCTGACAGGGCTAGAGGACCTGCAGGGCTGCCTAGAAAGAGGATGCCGGGGGGGGGGGCCTGAAATCCGTGCCCTCCCCTCTAGTGGATGCGGGGGCCGTGCTCACACGTGGGCGCCTCACTCAGTCCCACCCACTGCTCAGGGTCGGGGGCGCCTCACAGCCTAGGATGGGACGCAGCTTCCCCAGCCGAGGACAGAGGAGCCGAGAGCAGCTGGTGTGGACGGCTCATCTCTGGGAACTAGGGGGCACGAGGGGTGGGTGGGGGCAGCTACCCCCTGGATCTGCGGCCCCATCCTCAGTGGAAACCAGGCCCGTGGCGCCCAGCTCCCACCCAGGATGGCAGAGTCTGCAACTTGCCTGACTCTCCCGAAATGAAGTTGATGGAAAATTTTTAAATCCGCATACTACTATCATGTTAATATAAAGAAAAAGTATTGGGGATAAGCCACTGTTAACTGGGGACTTTCCAGTTCCTCGTGGTTGAGCCTAAGTTGTATGAAAGCAGAGTCAAGGCGAGATGAAGGAGCACCGCCCTAGGATTCAGCCCCCTCTGGAGAACGGCAGGGAGGCTTGAGGCTCCTGGTGGACAAGTAGTTCTCTTAAAGGAAGAAGGAATGGAGGTGCCCCCGCCCCGGTCTCCCCAGGAGGAAGAGTGTCTGCGGGGCGCAGGGTCCCAGCGTTTCATCTACTCTGCCCCCCACTCCCATCCCGTAGCACCCTTAGGCCCGAGGCTCAGCTCTGGGGCGTGGAGACCTAGTAAGGAAAGGAGCTGGAAGGAAAGGGGAGAGGCCAGGGATTCCCTTCAGGATCTGGTGAGTTGTGGTGCAGCAGCAGGATGCAAGCTTTGTGTTGGAAGTTGGAAGCAGCAGGGGGACTCAGGACGACACCTGAAGCCTCACCAGGAGCCGGGGGCAGGGAGGGCTTTGGCAGCATCAGAAAGCCCAGCAGGGAAGGGCGGCCAGCGGCAGCTCCGGGGACCAGTCGGGAGCACATGCAATGCATCCTTGGAGACCCCCCAGGAGGGAAGAGACTCCTGGCTCCTGCACAGGGTCGGGTGGAGAAGGCCTGGGGCTCTGCTGGTGTCCTGGGAAATGCAAGCAGCCCGAAAATGGTGCTCCCGAAGCTCTGGCTGCTGTCCTGGACCAACGAGCACATCTGGGAAGTAGGTGGGAGGATGCCTGAGGCCCTCTGTTCCAGCATAATAAATTGTCTTTAGAATAGCCATTCCATTTCTGCTATATTGCATTCCAAGAGCTTTAGCAAACCAAAATACTGCCTGTTCTACTTTGTAAACTGCTGGATTGCAATATATCAGAAATGGAATGGCTTTTAAAAAGGAGAATTTAACAAGTTACAAGTTTATGAGTTCTAAGCCCATAAAAATGTCTAAACTAAGGCATCCAGGAACAGATACCTTAATTCAAGTAAGGCCAATAGGTCTGGAACAGCTCTGTCTGCTGGTAAGTCACGTGACTGGCATCTGTTGGTCCCTTGCTCCTGGGCTCCTTGCTTTCAGCCTCTGTTCCTGTGGGGGTTCCTCACTTTGCTTCTCCAGGTCTAGCTTTCATCTCTTGGCTCCCTTGGCTCTCTCCAGGTTCGGTTTGCTTAATATCTTATAGTGATGTCTGCTGGGCTCCAAGTATCTCCACACATCCGTGTCTCTGTTCTCCAAGTGCTGGCATCAGTGTCAGCTCTGCTCTGAAGTTTCTGTCAACTCTGTCATTTCTGTAGGCTCTCACAAAATTCGGGTAAACTAATCAAGACCCACCTGGAATGGGTAGAGTCACATCTCCATCAAAATCAAGGGTCAAACCCACAACCGGGTGTGTCACATCTTCATGGAGACAATCTAGTCAAAAGTTTCCAACCTACAGTATTAAATTAGGATTAAAAGAAAGGGCTCCTTCCACAAGACTGATCAGGATTAAAACATGGATTTTCTGGGGTACATAGTACTTTCAAACTGGCACACCACCCTGTTATTAGCACCTCGCATTAGTGTGGTACATTTGTTACAATTCACGAATGAGCATTTTTATAACTGTACTGTTAACCATAGCCCATCATTTGCAAAAGGATTCACTGTGTTGTACAGTCCTATGTTTTTAAAATATTTTTGTTCCAGTTACGTACCAGCCTAAACTTTCTAAAATTAACCACATCTGTGCTGGTTTGAAAGGATGTGTGTCCCCTGGAAAAGCCATGTTTTTTTTTTTCTTCTAAATTTATTTATTAATTAAAAAAATTTAACAAACGAAATAAAATATTAACATAGATAATCAGTAATTCACAATATCATCACTTAGTTGGATATTCATAATTTCTTAGAATATTTGCATCCATTCAGAAAAAGAAATAAAAAGACAATAGAAAAAGAAATATAACGAAAACAGAAAAAAAAAAGATTATACCTACCATACCCCTTACCCCTCGCTTTCACTGATCACTAGCATTTCAAACTAAATTTATTTTAACATTTGTTCCCCCTATTATTTGTTTTTATTCCGTATGTTCTACTCGTTCGTTGACAAGGTAGATAAAAGGAGCATCAGACACAAGGTTTTCACAATCACACAGTCACATTGTGAAAGCTATATCATTATTCAATCATCTTCAAGAAACATGGCTACTGGAACACAGCTCTACATTTTCAGGTAGTTCCCTCCAGCCTCTCCATTACATCTTGAATAACAAGGTGATATCTACTCAATGTGTAAGAATAACCTCCAGGATAACCTCTTAACTCTGTTTGGAATCTCACAGCTAATGACACTTTGTCTCATTTCTCTCTTCCCCCTTTTGGTTGAGAATGTTTTCTCAATCCCTTGATGCTGAGTCTCAGCTCATTCTAGGATTTCTGTCCCACATTGCCAGGAAGGTCCACACCCCTGGGAGTCATGTCCCACATAGACAGGGGGAGGGTGGTGAGATTGCTTGTTGTGTTGGCTGGAGAGAGAGGCCACGTCTGAGCAACAAAAGAGGTCTCTTGGGGGTGACTCTTAGGCCTAATTTTAAGTAGACTTGACCTATCCTTTGTGGGGTTAAGGAAAAGCCATGTTTTAATCCAAATCCCATTTTGTAAAGGCAGCTATTTCTTCTAATCCCTATTCAGCATTGTATGTTAGAAACTATAATCAGATCATCTCCCTGGAGATGTGATGTAATCAAGAGTGATTGTTAAACTGGATTAGGTGACGACATGTCTCTACCCATTTGGGTGGGTCTTGATTAGTTTCTGAAGTCCTATAAAAGAGGAAACATTTTGGAGAATGGGAGATTCAGAAAGAGCAGCACCACAAAGCAGAGAGTCCAACGAGCCAGTGACTTTTGGAGATGAAGAAGGAAAACGCCTCCCGAGAAGCTTCATGAAACCAGAAGCCAGGAGAGAAAGCAGCAGATGATGTCTTGTTCACCATGTGCCCTTCCACTGGAGAGAGAAACCCTGAACTTTATCGGCCTTCTTAAACCAAGGTATCGATCCCTGGATGCCTTAGATTGGACTTTTCTATGGACTTGTTTTAATTTGGACATTTTTTTTGGCCTTAGAACTGTAAACTAGCAACTTATTAAATTCCACTTTTTAAAAGCCTTTCTGTTTCTCGGATATTGCATTCTGGAAGCTAGCAAACTACAACATCCAAATGTGTAATTCAGTGCTAAGCACACTCACAACACTGTCCTGCCTTTACTACCATCCATTGCCAAACCTTCACCATCAACCCAAATAGAAACTGGACAATGTATCAACCCCCGACTCCATACCCCACGTCCCCTGGTATGACCTATATTCTAGATTTTATCTCTACACATTTGCTTTTCTAATTATTTCACTTCGGTGAGATCATACGATGTTTGACCTTTCGTGGCCGGCTTTCTTCACGCCACCTGATGTCTTCCTGCCCGTTGTCGCATGCATCAGGGCTTCATTAGTTATCCATTCCCAAGATTTCCTTCTTAAAATACAGTGTGCCGAGGGGTGCGCTAGAATTGCATGCAAGTTGCTATGGGAACGCAGAAAAAAGGGCGTCGAGCAGGGATGCGGTGAGGCCAGGTGTGTGTGCCGAGCCCTGAGGGGAGAGCTTTCTCTTAGAGTCTTGAGCTGTCTAGACCGAGGGGAACACGTTTGTGAAGCAAAGCCAGAGTGGTGGGGGGCGGGCAAGGAGCCTCGGGGACTCTGCTGGTCCTTTGTTATGACCAGAAGGAGGAGCGAGCAGGAAGCTGAGTGCACAGGGGCCCCGTGCCCCGCAGTGAAGCGTGTGCTCTGGTTGTGTTTCGGGAGGGCCCTTTGTGGGCATGTGGGGCCGTTTTGGAGGAGGCGCGAGCAGAAGCCCAGAGACCACAGCGCCAACTGCTAGTGACCCCATGGGAGTGGTAGGGGCTGCCCGCGGGGTGCGCTGGGGAGACATGGACGTGAGACTTGGAAGCGGGGACAACAGGGGCTTGTTTCCTTTGGGGTGCAGGGGGTGAATGAGGTGGAAGAGACAGGCTGATTCCTAGATTTCAGGTGACCAGCTGGACGGAGGAAACACTGACCTGGAAAAGAACCGGGGGCTGGGCCGGGCTGCCTGCCGGGGGGGGATGTGAGGTGTGTTGGGTCTCAGACGACTGGATGGCAAACACGGAGACCTCTGCCACCAAGCCGAGCCCACCTGCCTGCGCGCTGGGAAACCAGTGGGGGCCAGAGACACGGATTTGGGCAGGTAGCACATAGGGGGCTGCGTAATATCCAACTGCCCAAGGAGAGTGTGTAATCCTTGGAAAATGTCAAAATTTGGGGAGCAGTTTGATTAAGAGTAGTTAGCAAAGGAGAGAAGAACGTGCAGCCCAGAGGAGAGGAGGGAAGCAGGGGCAGCAGGAACGTCACGGGAGCTGGGCTCGGGGAGGAGAGCAGTCAGGGCATCGAATGCTACCCGAGGCCACGTGTGAGAAGGGCCCGTGGGAGGCCACTCAGGATTCAGCAGCAGTAGAGGGACAGGCAGAGGCCACGTTACGATGCCATGGGTGGAAGAGGACTCAGAGAGGAGGAAAGGGAAGGGGGAGTGTGGATTCAGCTGAACCCACCACTGGCTCTTCGGCTGCCGTCTCTCCAAATGGCCTATGTCCCACTTCCCCAACCACTCGCTATCCTGAGGCCCTTGCCAGCTCCACATCCACCCCTGCTTCTCCACGGCAGCTGTGCCTGGGAGAGCCACTCAGGATTCCCTCGCAATGACCAAAATGTGATGATTGCCCTCTTTTTTCTTGAGATTCTTGCTAGAGCACCAAGCTTCAGTCCAGCTTGTGGCTGAGCTTGAAAACACAACTCTTTATTTTTTTAAAAAAAAAAAAAAAGTTAAACTTTACAGAAAAGTTAGAAGAATGTGCCATGAACATATCCTTTGCCCAGATTCACCAATTAACATTTTGCTGACCCCGGGAGGTACACAGTGATGCTTAGCCCAATTATTAGTAACGCTAACTTTGATAACTTGGCTACTATAATGACAGCCAGAACTTTCCATGGAAAAGGCATCTTTCACCTTCTGTAATTCACAAGACATTTGTGGAGGGCTGCTTTGAGACCGTGGGACTGTCCTGTCCCCAGCACTCTTTCAGCAATGCTCTTAGCATCCACTGGTAAGCCTGGCCGAATCAATTACTAATACTTTGGGGGATGCAAAATTCAATTCCTTCCCCTTGTTTTAGGTATTATTATGGATTTGTGGGTCATTTTTATTCAATGTGTTATAATCTATCACCATTATTGTTTTTGATGGTCATATCGTCCTAATTTGGCCAGTGGGAGACCCTGCAAGCTGGCCCCTGTGTATTTTAACATGTGTTTATTAGTCTGAGCACTTCCTTGCTTTCTGGAACAGTGAAATGCTGTAGACTCACTCAGTTCTTATCTGATCCTGTTTTGGTTTGCTGAAGCTGCCAGAATACAATGTATCAGAAATGGGTTGTCCTTTGTTGTAGTTTGCTAGCTGCTGGAATGCAACACACCAGAGATGGATTGGCTTTTAATAAAAGGGGATTTATTTAGTTGACATGTAGTTCTTCAGAGGAAAGGCAGCTCACTTTCATCTGAGGTTCTTTCTTACCTGGGAAGGCTCAGGGTAATCTCTGCTGGCCTTCTCTCCAGGCCTCTGGGTTCCAACAGCTTTCCCCGGGGTGACTTCTTTCTGCATCTCCAAAGGCCTGGGCTGAGCTGGGAGTGCTGAGATGAGGAATGCTAAGCTGCTTAGGCTGTGCTACGTTGCATTCTCTCATTTAAGCACCAGCCAATTAAGTCAGACGTCACTCATAGCAGCAGACACGCCTCCTAGCCGACTGCAGATGTAATTAGCAACAGATGAGGTTCACATACCATTGGCTTATGTCCACAGCAACAAGACTAGGTGTGCTCACCTGGCCAAGTTGACACCTGTACCTAACTACCACAGCCTTCTTCAATGGGGATTTCTTAGGTTACAAATTTATAGTGCTAAGGTCATGAAAATGCCCAAATTAAGGTATCTTCCTTACATCAAAAGGAAGATACCTTCTCTGAGGAAAGGCTGCCAGCACCCGGGTTTTGTCTGTCACGTGGAAAGGTACATGCTGACGTCTGCTGGCCCTTCTCTCCTGGATTGGTTTCAGTGGCTGTCTCCAAATGTCTCCTGTGTCTTTTCTCCTCCCATAAAGGATTCCATGAAGACCCACCTTGAATGGGTTGGGTCACATCTCAATTGAAATAACATAACCCAAAGTTATCACCCACAATAGATCTGCTCCCACAAGAGTGGATTAAAAAAACTGTTTTTTCTGGGGTACATGACAGATTCAAACCAGCACAGACCCCAACATGGAACTGGTCTTTTAAGGAGATTTGACATTGGGTCATGCGGGTTGGTGTTTAGAAAACAAAATATGGATGCTAGTGTGTTAATTGCTATGGGAATGATATTGCTTCTAGGCCCTTAAGTAATTAAAAAAACAATTATAGTGATAATAGCTGTTATGCATTGAATTATTATAAATAAAAGATGCATTTATCTCCCCAAAAGGTAAGTCCTATTCTTTGGGACCTCAAAATGGGGCCTTATTTGGAATTAGGGTAATTTCAGATGGACTTAGGCAAGTTAAAATGAAGTCACACTGGAGTAGTGGGCCCTTTGCCAAGGTGACAGGTGACCCTAGAGCAGGGGAGAGGAGCATAGGGAGGGAAGACGCCATGTGGGAGAGGAGGAAAAGACTGAGCTGTGCCCAGAGCCAAGGCACACCAAGGACTGCCTGCCTCCACCAGAAGCCAGGATTCCTCTCGGGAGAAGGCAGGGGAACACAGCCTGCCCACACCCCGATTTCAGACTCTGGCCTACAGAACTGTGGACTAATAAACATCTAGTGCTTTAAGCCACCGGTTTGTGAGACTTTGTTATGACAGCCCCAGGAAACTAAGACAAGGGCTAAATGACTGCTGGGCTCTGTTCGAGTCCCTCCTGACTAGACACAGCTGTCATCATCGAGCTACATCTGAGTAAACCAAGTAGGAGTGTTTGAGGGAATTCACGGGGATTGGAATCCAGGTGTGCCAGAATTCACTTGGCCAACTGCAGCCTTTATCTTGAGAGCCTGTGATCTCCCTGGCATGGCTTAAGCATTCACAGTTCCTAATCTCATAGTATCGCTATGCATGTATACCACTATACAGATGGGGAAGCCTGAGGCTCCGAGAGGGTAGGTGGCTTGCCTTGGGTCATCAGCTAGCACGTGGCAGGATTAGATCATGGATCCAGGCTTGTCTGGGCTGAGTCCTGCTCCCCTTCCCCACCTGGGGTCTCCACGTCAAATGCCCCTTGGGCTTGGAACAGGAATGTGACAGTTGGGAAGGCACTCTGGGGTGGTGGGCGGTACACAGACTCCAACTTCCCCTCCTGGGCTCCCCCTTGCTGCCTCCTGGCTTCTCTCCACCTCTTTGGGGCCCAAGGATGGGGTTGAGATGAAGGGAGCAGTGGCCTGGGTCTTGTGGCCACTTTGCCTTGTTGGGATCAGAAACTTGTCTGTGGGGAGGGGGATCTCAGGTTGGGCTTTTGACTCCTCTGTGTGCTGGTGGCAGCAGTGTGTGTGTGTGTGTGTGTGTGTGTGTGTGT
>PVIY010009580.1:0-72102 GCA_004026745.1 Myrmecophaga tridactyla
GCTTGGGCTGGCAGGTGCAGTCTAGCCAGGGGACAAGCACATGTGAAAGCCCAGGGGTGAGAAAGAGCTTGGTACAGGTAGGAAATGAAGGTGGAAGAGGTCTAGAATATAGAATGCAGGGAAGATGGAGAAGGATGTGGCTGTAGAGGTGAGCTGGGGAAGGGCCTTGATGCCTGTGGTGGAATGAAACTTTCCAGGCTTTAAAAAAAGCATGGAAAAGTCGTTAAATTTGTACTTCAGAAAAATCAGTCTGGTGGCTATATAAAAAATAGGTTATTGAGGGCCAAGAATGGTGGCAGAGGGACCACCTCTGGGGTGGCATGGAATAGGGATTGTATTTTAATTCCTATGAGAAGTGCCGGTGTCCTGAATTGCCATACTGCTGGAAGGACTTTGAACGCCTATTACCTCCGTGCCCAGAGAGTTCCAAAGTCCAGGGTTGGGAGTCTGCAGTTCCCTTATTTTTCTGCTTTTTGCATGTTCAAACCAGAGTAGGGTTATCAAAATGTTTCTTCCAGTAAATGGTATGTATTTACAAACCAGTTAAGACTTTGATCACTTTGGCCATTGCTGGGAATTTGTTTTTTCTTCTGTACCCACACTGTAGACACATTGCACACTTATGCTTATTATTTGAAAGAGCATAGTCCGTCTAACTAGATTCTGGTTTGGATCAGAATCTCTCCAAGCCTTAGCTTCTTCTGTAATAACCTGAGAGATTCTATTTGTGTGAGTTTTAAAGGCCCCTTGGTCAGTGATTGTGGGAGGTGCTTGGGATTTGTAACTGCAAGGGATCTAAGCATAAATTTCACCTCTGATACATGTCACGTATACGCTAAACCTCTTTGATATGAAGTTTCTATGTACAAAACAGGGACAATAATAGCTAATATATAAGGTCATCAATTAAATAAATGTTTTACCATGTATATGCTGGGTAGCACTTAAAAATCACATGATCTGATTTTCCCCAGTTTACTGATAAGAAATCTGAGGCCTGTGATATTGGCATGGAGGGTTATTAAAGAACTTGCCCCAAATCGCACAGCCAGATGAGAGTCAAGATGTGAAAGCAGATCTGTCTGGCCTTAAAGCCTACCTCATTGCCCATATCAATGAAATAATGCATTACAATTACATCACAAAATGCTTGATACCCAAGTAGCATTAAAATTGTTATTTTCTTTTTCTCTTTATTTCTGTATCTCCAATATTTTATTCTTCTTGTCCACCAAAGATTATATTAATTACTGTTGGATCTGACATGGCCCCCTCCCTCATTTATTGACATTTGTTGAATACTTACTCAGCTAAGCGCTCAGTGCCATCTTATTTAATTCTCATCACAAACCTGTCAGACCTATCTATTTTACAGCCCAGGACTGAAGTGCGGAGAGATTGGGGTACAGGAGCCGGGATTCATACCCAGGCTTTTTCTCTATTACTCCTTACAGTAATAACAAACATTGTTCTAAAAAGCCAGTTATTTTATTCAGCCTTTACAACAACCCTAAGATGGAGTTGTCCTCCATGTTTTACAGAGGATAAAGCCAACAGGAAGTTGATAGAATTTCCCAAAGTGTACACAGCAAGTGGTTTGTGAACTGCTTCCCCTGACCTTTCTCCAACCTGATTGGAGTAGGGGCCCCTAAGGAAACAGCTAGAGATCCTGACAGGCTCCAGGTGGCAGTGCTGCCCTGAGTATGAGTAATATGAGTGCCAAAATAGAAGGCAGGAGATGCTCTGATAAACAGATTTTCAATGTTATTTTTTGTTTCAGGTGCTGTTACACTACCAAACTGTCAGTGAACCTGCCGTAATTAAACGACTGATTAGCATCTTAAACAAAAGCACAGGGGAAGTTACAAAGAAAAAGCCTAAGTAAGTGTTTTAATGCAGAAATTAAAAAATAAAAATAAAAAACCCAACAATTTAAACAAAATCCTTGCAGATTATCTCATTTATGTAGTATTTCTCTTTGGGATGAGTGAGATGCCTTTTTACTTATTTCAGAAGTCATGTTTTTCAAGGTGTAGATTAAAACAAACACATACCTAAGTATGTAAGCCCTGACTAGGTGCAAATGCTAATAGAATCTCTGTTCTATGTGTGGTGTAGGGTGTGAATTGTAAATATAAATTTCTATGTTATATTTCAAGCCCTAGATACTAAATATGTAAAAATAAGGGTATTTAAAAAGCAACATGTTAAAGATGAATTTGAATTATGCCTAGCCTGTAGTTCCAAATTTCAGCTGAGTGCTTCCTTCAACTTTCTTATTATTCCTCAATGAGAAGTTCCTTCTGCTGAGAATACGCTCAAGACAAAGTGATCTGTAGACTCTGTATGTGTTCATCCCCTACCCAGATAGTAGTCTCCTTTCTGCTCAAAGTCCACCTGAGGTCACCACCATCACCATTTTGGTCCCCTCTGACTGCTACTCACATCCAGGCCTACAAGCCCCTAAGCCCCCTTTGGCTCAGACAGGGTCATCATTTTTCAAAGAAAATGCTTCTTCAGAATCTAAATACCATAAATTAGAACAAGCTACAAAAGACTAGAGATGAATGTTACAAAATGTTACAGATTTCTTACTCTAATGCAAGCAAAATTTTGGCTTGGCTGCTTCCATTATGGGGATTTCCTCACTTTAACCATATGGGGACTCCCATCCAACATCCAAAATCCCCCCATTTTTTTGTCCTTGGGTGTTCCCCACCTTTTGCACCTGCATAGGAGTCCTGAAGGTGGTTAGTGGGTCCATAGGTTGGCTGCAGGTGGAGGACAGAATCTTCACACTGCTTCACACTTGCCTGTTTCCCTTTAGTTGGGAAGAATGGCTGGTTGGGCTCTCATGAAGATGGTTCTTTATTTTTAACCCGAGTCTTTAGCTTATGGCATGAGTGCTTGCCATCTTCAGAGAAGTGTGGCATCACTATGTTATGAGGCTTACATTTCTTAAGGATCACCATCTTCTATGTGCTATCGTCAGTGCTGTCACATGTGTCATATCCTCAGCAACCATATGAAGCAGGTACTATTATTTTTCCCATTTTCAGCTCAAGAAACTGAGGCTTAAAGAGACAGCATGTCATGCTTAAGGCAACTGAGTGAGCAAGTGGCAGAGCTGGGGTTCTAACCCAGTGAGGCGGCTCATGTAAATTGTGTTCTTAACTCTAGACAGGAGCCAGGTCATTTGGCCCAGACGACTGATTTGGAGAATTTGCAATCTGAAATTGGTTCATAGTATCTAACCCTGAGTTTTCCCTTCCCTGCTCATGCTACAGATTCCAGGCTTAGTGATGCTGGGGGTTAACATGCGTTTATGTTAGCTCTCTGTCTCCCTCTTCCCAGTCACCTTCTTAGTCCTTTTGTCCTGTTTTGTATCAACACCATTTAACCCTCCCCCTTCTTCTTAGGTCAGGCACATTGTAGACTCTCATTTACTTTTTGCTGAATGGAATTTTAGAAATTAAATTAACAGTAAGTCCTGAATTTATTAGATGCTTTCCTTCCTAAGGAATGGAAGTTTGGGGCTGAATTGCTCAAGCCAGTATTTGAACTTACTCAGCTTAATCTATCTGTCCCTAAAAGTGGAGTTTACAGTTGGCTTCTCTATCCTTCTGGAGCATATCAAAATAAATTGGAGAACATTTTCCATATGTCCCGTTTGGTCTCTACCCCCAGATACTCTCAGTAAGAGTATCACGCAAGGCTTTTTTATTATTGTTTGTTTGTATAAAACCCTTTATAAGCTGATGCATGCCCATTTCCCTTCATTCCCAACAAAATAATTTGAAAAAGCACTTTAAGTGAGTATTTCTTAAATCCCTATTAAAGAATCATTGTTACTATGTGGGGGTAATGGTGTATGTGTGTGCGTGTATTTGTGAGGAAGAGAAAGAGAGAGAGGAATTTAGGGGAGTCGGTTGGCTCCAGGATTATCCTCTTTAAAAATCACTTCTAGTACACATCCCACCAGCTTGAATTTTACTGGAGAAGACATAGGGCATTGTACTCTTCTTTTAGAATGCAAGCACCTCTTTGTGGGGTTAAGCCTTAGTGTCACTTTATTAGATAATTGAACTTCTGGGTTTCCTCGCCTGGATCTTCTGCAGGAAGAAAGTTGAGGGGGAGTGCTGGTCAGGACGGCTCTGAACATTTTAGGGTCATTTTTTTTTCTTTCTTTATAGGTTTGAAAGACTCCTTTGATTTGTCTGTTGAAGAAGAAATGCTCATTTTTCTGGGCACCGTATTACACCTATTCACCTCTATTTTATATCCATTCATTCTTTTGTGTGTGTGTGTGTCTAGGCTGTTGACTAAAGGCCAGAACGCATTGGTAGAATTGCAGACACAAAGACCAGTCGCACTGGAGCTCTACAAAGACTTCAAAGAGCTGGGCAGGTTCATGCTGCGGTATGGCGGCTCCACCATCGCTGCTGGTGTGGTCACGGAGGTACTCACAGGGCTGCGGCGGTTTCGTGGCTTCAGGGAAACACAGTGATAGCATTAGAACCAGATTTTAAAGTTTATATTAAAAAATCCAAAAGAATAGTGGGAAAGAAATGTTTGGTTGTAAAACTTCTCATAGGGAGATTTCTAAATATACTCTACACTAGGAATATTGCTCAGAATTAAAGGAAGTCTTTGAAAAGTAGATCAGTAAAAATGCATTCCCAATTGTGATTTCTTTTAACAGAAAAGCCTTCGTTACCATTTTTTCTTTAAATAGTTATCTCTCAGTGCATTTAAGACAATTTTTTTCAAAAATTCAATGAATACATTTGTAACTTTTCAAAAACATATCTATTATATAATGTAAAGTGCAGTTGAGTTTTGGAGAAAATAGTTTTAATGAATTCAGAAGAATTCAGCAATGTAAATTTTCTACACTAATCACATGTTTAATATGACTCTTATGACTATTATATTTTTAAAGGGGCTTCATTTCATGTGATTGTTTTCTTCAGAAAACGTTCCATTCATTTAATCGGATGTCTACTTTGAGCAGAAGATTTGAAGTTAAATCAGAATTCATTTATGCATGTGTCATGTAGAAATCTTATGTTTAGGTTTGTAGAGTTACAAGAAACTTGAAGCCCATCATTTATATGAAATACATGTGGGAGGCAGTGTAGGGAGAGGTGGAGGGAACAGGTATCACAGTTAAACTGCCCAAGTTTGTATTGTTGCTCCACCAGCTACTAGCAGCACAGCTACGAAATCTCTCCCTAGATTAATTCATCCATAGAAATGGCTTAATAGTCTCCCTCCTGGCGTTGTGCAATGAAGGGATCCATATGGAGCACTTGGCACAGTGATTGCATATATAAAGCACTCAGTGCATGTCCCTGCAGTCCTGGTCAGCAGTGGCTTACTTGACCTGTCACTGCATTCTTGTGGAAAATATGGAGAGGTTATATTTGAATTTGCATGGCTGGGGAAGGGAGAAAGTTACAGGAGAAAAGAAAAAAGTTTCCTCTGGGTATAATAATTATTTGTGTCATTTTCTTTGTTGTTGTTTTGTAGTGTGACTGATTAAATCATAGCACTTGTACTTTTTCTTTACAGATTAAAGAATGATGAATCAGACTTCCTACCATGTTATCGAAGTCAATGGATTAGCTAACCTCTGTTTTTAAAGAGCCCAGGCATTCAGTTAATGAAGCATGTGCAGTTGATATTTTGTAAAAGAGAAAAGTGAACTATAAACAGATGCAAAGAAGTATTAATAATCATCTGCAAAAATTTCAAGTTGCCAACCAACAGGCAAAGAAAGGCCAATATTGTACCTTCATTTAAAAAAGTTTTCCCTTTGAAAAGTGGATTTGCCTTGCTGATTTTCATGAAAACTATCAGAAATATGTGTGAGAAGATATGGAATTGTCATGAAATGAATTCTCCTTTCAGCCAAGCCACAAAAGTCTTTTGATTTTCAATTTTACTGCACACTTTTTTAAGGAAAAGGAACCAAATTTGGTTGTTGAAATAATTGGTATTTGACCTGAACACTGATTTTTAGTTAATGCTTAAGATTTGCTGCAAGTGACAATAAAGGTATTTGTGTGGAGCATAAGAATAGCTCCCCTCTAACAAGTAAACTTTTGAAAGTTGGATTTGGAATGAGTAGAAGCTATTCCTTTGGAAATCAAGATATTATTTAAGATGTATAGCTAGCTAATAAAACGCCTTAGTTTGAGCATAACAATAGAATATGTTTGTTTCTTCAACATTTAGGAGATTCTCTGCCACTGTCACCATGACTTGGGGTTTTGTGGAATCTTTTTCACCTAAAGGTTTCCAGGTCCTTTCACATGAATTCTTTTTATCTTAACCACAGCCCATCAAATTTAGTCTCATCTACTCCTAACCATAATTTATTTAACTTTGTTTTTCCCATTCTCACTCTAGGAATTATCTGATGACTGTATCCTTATCTCGTCCACTTTATAGATTATAAATTCCTTCCAGTGAGAGTCATGTTTTTCTTTTGACTCTTAGCCACAAATTCCAAACTTAATGTATTTAACAGGTATTTGTCAAGCTGCCTCCTGAGTAAGAGGAGGGCGCCTCAGGAGAGCCTCGGACTCTGGTCTGAGGGACAGTTTATGACGGCCTTTGGAATGTGGAATGATTTGTCTCTCTTGGCTTCTCATGCACTACAGCATTTCTTCTTTTTATTGAAGAATAACATACAAACAGCAAAGTGTGCAAGTCACAAACGTGCCACTTGGCATGCACACACCCAGATAACACATTTTTTTACTAAAAATGTATTTGTTTTGTCACTTCAGAGGAAACTTGCTGAGGTAAGAAAGTGTTCTGTTTACATACCTATGTTAATCAGGAGTCTTCCAGATGCATGCGACAGAAACCAACCACGAGACTTAAGCAAAGCAGAAAATCTTTGAGAACTGGGGAGGCGTAAGGAAACCCTGGCTTTGAATCCACCCCTGTAATTGTCAGGGTTCTCTGGGAAGCAGAACCGACGGGATATGTATAAATATGAGATTTATTATAAGAATTGGCTCATGTGACTGTGGAGATGAGCAAGTCTAAATTCCCTGGGGCAGGACTCAAGCTGGGAATTCTGATGGAGGTTTACGATGAATTCCCCTGAAGAAGGTGGCTGGCTGATGTAGAGATGGAAATTCTCTCTTCTGACTGCTGATATCTTCAGTTCTCCTTTGATGGCCTTGGACTGAATGAGACTTCTCTCATTGCTGACGGCAGTTTCCTCAGTTGTGTATAGATGTCATCAGTCATAGATGGAATCAGCTGGTCATTGACTGAACTCCACACTATATTCCCGTAGTAACAGGCAAGTGCTCTCTTTACTAGACACCTGAACGCCATAGCTAAACTGACACATGAACTTAACCATGACAGTCTCTATCGAACAGCGCACACGATGTCAACAGGGCTGTATCACCTTCCTGCTTTCCCTGGAGTGGGGCGTCACCCTCAGGCTTCCTACAGAGCTCCCTACAAGTCCAGGTTCTTACATGGAAACAGCGATTCCACGCTTATGTCCTCAGATCCTCCAGCCCAGGACAGGCTAAACGAGTGTCTGGGCCAGAGGTTCTGTAAACATCTCGCCATTAACTGTGATTGAGCGCTGCGTCTTTCCCTGGGGCACCCTTGGGATTGGGTGTGAGGCAAATATTACCCAAAGCACGGTGTGAGAGGGTTCGAGATCCAGGTGCTATTAGGAAGGGGGCAAAAGCAAGACGATCCACTTGGTTTATCATAGAAGACCATGGCATGGTTGCTTTATACACCACAGCATCACATATATCACCACGAATTATACCCTTTGGTCATAAGACATGATAGTAATACCTAATTAGTGCTTAAGGACTACATGTTTTAAAAAGTTGGCCTGATATACCAACCTTCTAAAATGCTGATGAAAAAGAAAAAGAAGTGGTCCTATGACTAAACTTTACAGTTTATATATTAAGCATATTCACTATCTTTTGTGTTAATCTTAATAAATTAAGAATTTAGCATAAAGCAAATAGAAGTAGTAGAAATGAGTTTGTTTATTCCTCCTTAAATTAGGAGAAAGTGCATTCCTTGTGTTCACAGTGACTGTTGCTGAGGGGCATTGGGAGGCCCAGCAGGGGAGGGGACTGTTGGCAGTGGGAGGTGGGGAGGTGGCAGGGGGGCAGCGCAGACAGGCCTGGGCTCGGCTTTGCTTGCTCGGGTCTGCTGGAGCCTCCGCGTAGGAAACACTGCATCTCTCTTGTGTCATTTTGCTTCAGTTTTTTCTTGTCATGCTGGTTTCACTGTTTGTTCCCATGGCTATGTCCGCTGATTTTGACTTTTTGTGTGGCTCTTAGGATAACCTGGCTTGGAAACATAGAGCCATGTCTTGACTTCTTGTTTTTACACATGTTCATTGTTTATGACAATATTTGAGCCCCTCTGTATTGTGGGAAGCATTTTAGAAGACAATTTCTAGACAGGTTTTTTTCTCTCCTCTCATGAATATGCAAATCAGTAATACTAATTTTGACCATTGTTAAAATGTAAACATACATTTAGAAATACAGAAAAGTAAGAGGGAAAAATAAAATTCCCACATAATTTCATCATCCAAAGTTAACTGCTGTGGGCATTTCAGTGTATTTCTTTTGTCTCTCCAGGGCATATTACTCTTTTACATAGTTGTGATCAATGGGCAAGATAATGAAAAATTTTCACTGAAATATCAGAAGCATTTTTTAATTGATGTAAAATACAAAATTATAGAAACCAACCTATAGAAATAAATTGGGATTATGTTTTTTTAAAAAAATCTTCCAGATAGGTTGGCCCAATAAAAGTTCCTGAATCATCTTAAAATTTCCCTCTAAAATATCCATGGAAATGAATGAAAAGGAAAACATCCACCCCCTCTTCACCTACTGAGCCTGCGATCTGGGCACGGGAGACAGCGTGGGCTCAGGTCATGGTGAGCTTGGTAGTTCCTGTGCCAGGGGAACCAGCGGACCTTGGACTACTGAGGGCTCACTAGAGCAAGGCGTGTAAATTACAATCCTCCCCCTGCCAGATCAGCAGTAGAGTGGGGTGAGGGGGCGAGGCAGGCCTCAATGAGGCAGAACCAACCAACAGATGGCTTTGGCTTCCAAACTGGCAGCATTCAAAAATTCCCGCAGCAGTCAACAACATCCTTTAGAACCTGCCGCTTTCCCTAGGGAGGGCCTCAGCTGTGGGAACCAGGTAGGGTGGGTGGGGGCCAAGCAGGGCCAGTGGGCAGAGCCATGCCCTGACTCAGAGTGGGGGTAGGTGGGAGAGGCAAGGGGGCAGCCCAGCAGCCCCCTCACTGAGGTCAGAGCCCTACTCTTAGGAACTCAATCCTGTGGGTAGGAAAATGGACTTCTGATGGACGAATCCACCCTCTTTAGCATTTGAAAATGCCAAAGCTAATCAAAATTTTAAAGGGGAAAAAAATGACAAAATGCTAGGGATGAGTTGAGGCATGTAACTACAGCGTACAAAGGTGAATTAGAATACTGTGTGCAGCAGTAGCTTACCAGCACCTTGCCGCTCTTGGGGAACTTACCCTGGGAGCAGCTGGCAGGCAAAAAGGCCACTGCTTTTAGAGAGCAGTGTCCCTTTCCTTGGAGTACACTCATGGCTGCCACTTTACATTTATTTGTGTCATGAAGTGTTGTTTGCTCCTTCAGCTGAAATATAGGACCCAAGAGGAAAGAAATCCTTTCCCATTTTGCTCACCATTATTTTCTAGCAATTGTGCAATTAAATGAATAAAAGAAATAATGCTGGTGTCAGGGTTATAGGTGATTTCAAATCCCTTATGAAAGACTATATTTTCTTTGACTTGTCCAATAAGCTTTTATTTCTGTTTCAATGCTGTATGTGAAGGGGGCTATTTCTGTATTGGGAGAGAAAGAAGTTTTGTCAATGCCATCAGCCAACTTTAGAACTGCTTCTGTCTGTCCTCGGCTGGACCGCAGCCCCATGTGAGGTATGTCCTAAAGTAGGATGAGCCTCTTGTCCCTGGAGGAGCCCCAGGAGCTGGCATTTCTAGGAGGGAGCTATGATCCCACCAGTGCTGGGGGGTGGCAGGTGCTTGACGGTCGTTTACAAATTTTTGTCTTCCAGCACTTGGCTTGGATATATTTCTTTTTATTCAAAGATAAAAAAAGAAATATATGAAGTCTGTGGAAAAATCTACAGTGCACCAAAAGCAGAGGATTATTCTGAACATGTAGTGGTGAATCCTTTCAGGTTTACTGCAGGAGACAAAATTAAAAAAAAAAAAAAGAAAAGGTTGTGTCCTGGTGTCTGTTACGACATAAGAGAATACCTGTGCTGAGAGAAGAATAGTGATGGGTTAACAGAGAGACTCCTTGGGACCATTGGATCCCAACGGAGGAATTCAAATGTTCATTGAAGTCTATAAAGCCCTTGGAAACCATTCCTAGAATGCAGGGTGGATGGGAATGATGGGCAGACAGAGCCCAGGCTTGCACATGGAGGGAGCTCACCTTAATTTTAAAAAGCCATGAGTAGTGCGAGGGTTGCTCAGTGGCAAAATTCTCACCTGCTGTGCCAGAGCTCCGGGTTCGATTCCCGGAGCCTGCCCATGCCAAAAAAAAAGTCATGAGATCACAACTGACATTTTACGTTAAAATTTTTAACGGAAAAAAAAAAATCCTGGAAACAAAGGACAGAAAGTTATCGTTAAAGAAACTGAAAACTAGTCAGCTTCAGTCTTCTCTGCGGCACTAAACACCAAAAGACGAGGAAGCAAAATGGATGAAACTTTAGGGTAAAGGGATTGTAAACCATGGACTCAGTACTCAGCTACGTTATCCTTTAATAGGTGAGGGCAAAGAGGGTGTCAGAAAATACACCATCCGGGTATCCTTCTGGGAGAGGGGTGGGGGGAGCGGGGAGGCAGGATTTTAAAATGCTCAGATCACAAAGAGAGAATCCCAATTGGGGAGGTCAGCTTTGCAGCAGCCATTGGCTGAAGCCTGTCATTTGTTGGGCACACCTCTAGCCCAGCCAAACTAGGTGTCTTGGTGCCCGCAGCAACCCTGGGGTGCTGTAGGGGCTTCTCCGTGACATGATAGGAGGAGCTTCTTGTAGGATGTGTGCATGTGTAGGCAATTTTGAGGAAGATTCAAGTAAGAGGGGTTCTCTCTGGATTGGGTGCTGTTAGCAAGTGGGGATAATTCTGCAATTAGGTATCAGGTTTTTTCTAGGTGATGAGAGGAATGGAGACAGTCTTAATTGGTAAAGTAACTGCAATTATTCATGTTAGCCATGAGAGGGGTTTGTTTGGTCACTGTTATGGTTTGTGCAGTGAATTGGCGCTCAGGCAGGAAGTCCGTGTCTCAATTCCATTCATCACCATCACAGTGTGGCATTGTCTGATATCCGAGATTCATGAAATTGTTTGTGAGCAGCAGGAGATCCACGTGCCGGATCACTTCCCAGCTTGTCAGGAGCTGCTTTTCCTCTCTCCCACATCAAAACCATGTAAATATGTAGACATGGCTTAATAAGGTGAACACACAATTTTGCATTATAAAAATACATTGTAAAGCAAGATAATGAAATAAGTCAATGAAAATATACCTCCAAATATCAGGACATGGAGTAGGGGAAGAAAAGACACTAAGTTGCTTATACCCCATAAAAGGACTTCATTATTTTGTTTGTTCTGCTGATAATCACAGGAAGTTATAAGAACATTTAAGGCAGCCACCACTGGAATTAACAAAACTGTGCATATCATAGCAAAAGACAAAAGCAAAGACAATTAAGTCTGTGGAGCAAAAGGTAGGATAGAAAGGAAACCAAGGCTAATCACATGAAGGTATTTCTCCTTACAAAGTGGACTCAAATTACAAAGTTAATGAGCATTTGGGTTGATCTCGGTTTTGGACAATGACAAGTAAAGCTGCTGTGAACGTTTGTGTACGTGTTTTTGTGTGGACCTAATTTTTCATTTCTCTGAGATAAGTGTCCAGGAGTGCTGTTGCTGAATCTTATGGTAACTGCATATGTTTAATTTTTAAAGTCACTGCTTAAATATTTTCCATAGTGGCTGTATAATTTGTTATTCCTATCAGCAATGAATGAGGGATTCAATTTCTCCACATCCTAAGAAGAGCTTTGTATTGTCACAATTTTTCATTTTAACTGTTATAATTAGTAAGTGGGTAGAAATATCTCATTGTTATTTTAATTTGCATTAGTTGTAGAGGAAGAAGGATCTAGAGCAGTGATATGCACATATGTACTTTAAAATTAATTAAAAAGTAAGAAAAAAAGATGAAATTAACTGTTGATATTGACAATATATCCCCAAATTATCATTTCAGCATGTAGCCAATATAAAAGCAATTAATGAGATGGTTCACATTTCTTTGTACTAAGACTTCAAAACCTGGTATTTTACACTTGCAGCTCATCTCAATCTGTACTTGCCACATTTCCAGTGCTCTGTAGCCACATGTGGCCAGTGGCTGTCACACTGGGCAGCACAGAACAGAAGCAGCTCTGACCCACTGAGCCAACCAGCCCACAGCCTTGTTTTTGCAAGGTCCATAAGCTAAGGAAGGCTTTTGCATTTTTAAAGGTTGCCAGAGATCAATGAGTCCGGCAGTGTCTAAACTACTTACTGTCTGACCCTTGACAGAAAAAGTCGGTCAACCCAGTCTAGAGGGTTTATTTTAATGGGAAAACTGACACCATGCTGTAAGCCAATAGAAGAATCTGGTGGAGAGGAAAAGTATATTGATGCTTGGGTGGTACAGAGTCATGGAATGTGGGTATTAGGTATTAGAGAGGGTGGTGGTTTTTCCAAGCGAGAAGGCACTAGGGAAGAAGAGGTTTCCAGGGGGTTGTGGAATTAACTGGAGACCTTCTCTTCTTGTGGACACTGATGTAAACAGGACACTGGCCTCATGAGATTAGTCCATCCCAAGGTAAATAGCTGTGTAAGGCGGCAGGTTTTGTGGGGAGAAACATGAAGTTCTGGGGCTCCCCTGGCTCCTCCTGGAGCCCTGGAGTCTGAGGGAGGAGAGATGGATAATATAGCATACAGACCATCCTTCTTTATGACTTGCTCATTTTTTCTTCCATTTTTTATTCCTTTAACCATTTCATACGTAATGAATTTGTCTTCTGATAAGTCCAATACCTGGCATCCCGGGTATGTTACTTCTGCTTACTCTCACTCAGGCAGTTTCCTTGTGGGTTTGGTGCGCTTTGTGAGCACATTGTTTAGTTCATCTTGACTGCGAAGAATCCTGCGGACCTGGTTTGGAGAAGCTTTCTCCCGGAGATGATTTGTCCTTGTCTTTGCTGGGAGCCAGGGAGGCGGACCGACCTGGGACTGGGCTGGTCCCTTCTGGGATTCCCTGGCCTGGCGTGGGAGGGGCGGGCCCCATGCCTTAGAATGGCATTTTGGGAGCAATGTTTGCTTCTGGGGCAGCTGACTTTTCCACGTTCACTCACCGCCCACAGCTGTCCACTCCAGCGCACTTCATTATGTGCTTTGGTTTTGCTTTTGTTTTTTGTGCCATGGAGATTTTCCTTATTTCCTCTTCGGCCAGTAATGCACTAAATATATGTTTTATCCAGGAAGGAAATAAATGGACAAGACTGAGGCAGGCCTTCCCAGTAACCAGTGTTTGCTGTAGAGACAGAAACAGAGATCTAGTTTTCTAATTTCTACTTTTCTTCATTTCCCAAATTATTGTACTTGGTAATTTTTTAATGAAATTTTTTTTTCATTTTTTAATGAAAAGGGAAAAAAAAGTAATATTGTATGCCTTAATACCATAAAATAGAAGATACATATTTGAAAGGCCAATCAATTCCCCATAGCCCAAGAATTTTAAAATATTCTGATTTTCAAAGAAAGAGACTTCACCATAATTTAATTATAATGTCCAGATTTTTTTTTAAAGCAAAATAGTGTTTACCTCAAGACAAAAGGGAAAAGTTAGTCCCTGCCTGCCTTGAACCCAAAGTTCAAGGATCATTGTTAATATACATGTGGCCTCCTTTTACTCAGTTTTCAGAGCTCTTATATCTAGTTTCCAGTTCTGGGTCGTTTTGGCTGTGGTTATGTGGAGGAGACTGTTTAGTGGAGGAATCTAAGATTTGTGGGTCCCTGCTTGCAAAGTCAAGTGCATAGAAGGATGAGCAGGAGTTTGTGTGTTTATCTGTGTGTGTGTGTGTGCACACATGTGCGCGCGCCTTTCTGAACAGATTTCCTCATTTCTAGGAACTGGTTCACGTGACCCCGGGGCTCGCAAGTCCAAGACCCGTGGGTGGGCCGCCCGTTCCCATGAGCCATGGTGCAGTCTTGAGTCCAAACTCTGAAGGGAAAGCCAGCAGACTGGAGCCCCAGAGAGGAGCCGGCGTGGCAATCTTCAGGCAGAATTTCTTCTGGAAACCTGAGTTCTTTGCTCTTAAGTCCTCAAGTGGGATTGGCCGAGGCCCACCTGCATTAGTGTGGGGGAATCTCCTTTTCTTAAAGTCAACTGACTATAGGTGCTAAACCCAGATACAAATGCCTTCATCTACTTATAGGCCCATGTTTGACCAAAAACTGGACCTCAAAGCTGAGCCAAATTGACAGAGACTCAGCCACCATACTGCTAAAGAGAGAAGAACAGTGAGCAGAAAGACCCCGAGGGAAAGAAAGCAGAGCTGAAAGAGAGTTCCTGAGGGCAAGGGGAGTGTGAGGTGGGTGGGCTTCAGATCCCCTGTATGAGCTGGAACCGGAGACCTAATCAAAGCTGCTTGAGCACTCGGCCTGGAGAGCCCCTTTATCTGGTTCTGCCCACGGCACCACAGGTAGTTATTGTCTCAATTTGTCATAAGGGAAGCTATGAGAGAGAAATCTTAAAATATGTTTTTTTCTTAAATTCTAGGTCAAATATCCCCCCTCCCACCCCCTTTTAACATTTCTAATCCAAGGCTATGGCTTAAAACCAGTGGAGCCTGAATCTGTGAGCTGCAGCTTCTTCTGTGTCCCCAGGCAGTGAGTGACAGCCAGGATGGATGTCAACTCCAATCTAACTCCAAATGTGGTTTGTTCCTATCACCACCCTCTCCATTTCTGTCCACCCACCCCAAGAGACGATACAGGAAGAGAAGAGCACTGTTGACCAATCTCAGGGAAGCCCAACGTGTAGCACTGGTGGTGGTGGAAGAGGAGCCAGAATAGAAGGCTAACAAAATCAGAAGGAAGAAATATTTCAACAGCCTTTGTTGCAGATTGTCAAAACTAGGTGGTCAACAATGCCAAATGCTCAGGTGAAGAGAGGAGAGGAAAGAACTGGAAAGTCCCCACTGGATTTACCAATAAAGGGTCACTGTACACTGAGGGAGCAGAGTCAGAGATGACTGAAGAAAAGAAAGGATGGGCTGGGGGCAGGGTGCAGAGTGTGGGGCTGCGGTGGGGAAGGGCAGGGCACGTGCAAAGTGAGGAGCGATGGGGAAACCATGGTTGGCAGGGGAGATTCAGAACACCTAGCCCACCAGCCTCATCCTCAGGGGCAGGTCCATCAGAGTCTTGGGGGTTACATTCCTCAGTCCAAGGTTGGAAGATGATTGTGCTTTTAGCACTGAAGGTTGTCCTGAAATGAACCACTGAGCTGTCTCTGAGTAAGTACTTTTCTAGAACACTGAAGGTTAAGCAGCTGATGCCAGTGGACCTTCAGGCTTCAATGCAACAGCAGGGAACTAGGGCCAGAAGCAGTGAACTGGCTCAGCAGCATGGAAACCTAAGCAGAGAAACATAGAGCGGCACATGGGCACGAGGCAGACCCAGCAGATAGGGGTCCAGGCCAGGGAAGAATTCACAACCCAGTTTCCCCATATCCCAAAGAGCCTTACCAAGTGAGCCTGTGAGTGGGACATGCCACAGAACCCTGTGGAGGACAGTGGCTGAGCTTAAGGAGAAAGGTGTCTGCATTACGACCTGGACGGAGACACAGCTTCCAGAGCTGTGGGTCTGAGCCAGCTCCAGCAGAAGTCTGAGAACAAGACTCTGCATGGTGAAAGGGGTGAGTGCCCACCCTGTACTCGCTGAAGGACATCTGGACAACCATTTGTATGTGCACATGTCAGATACAAAAGACCCCGTGATGCCACCTGGCTTGGGCCGATCCCAGAATGCCCCCCAGCTTTCAAGACTCCTGCTAAACTCACCCTCTCTGTGTGTACCTGCAGCTAATAAATGAAAACAATCCTGATGGATGCCAGAAGGGTCTAAAGCAATAAACTGTAGACTTGCTCACCACCAGTATATACTTCCAGTACTTTTCTTGCATTTTTTGAATAATGTATTTTATGGAAACATTTGTTTTTTAATTTGAATTTTTTTCCATACAGCTTTCCTTTAGACAGGTATATTAGAGTTTTCCAGAGAATCCAAGATGACAGGAGTTATACAACCCCTCACACACACACACACACACATACATTTATGTGTAAATGTTAAGATATTTACTATGGGGATTGGCTCATGTGACCATGGGTATTAGCTAGTCCAAATTGCATGGGGCAAGCAGCAAGTTTAAGCTGAATGAAGGGGCGAACCATGGTGGCTAAGCAGGCAGAGTTCTCACCTGCCATGCTGGAGAGCCAGGTTCGATTCCCCGTGCCTGTCCGTGCAAAAAAAATAAATACCTGAAAATAAATTCAGTGAAGGTGATTATTAATTCCCCAGCAGAAGCTGGCTGGCTGAAGCAGATATGGTATTGACACAAAGATAGACATATTAATGAATGGAATAGAATTGAGAGTTCAGAAAGAGACCCCAGATCTATGGTCAATTGCTGTTCGACAAGGTTCCCAAATCTACTGAACTGGGACAGAATAACCTTTTCAATAAATGGGGCTGGGGGAACTGGATATCACAACCAAAGGAATGAAAGAGGACCCCTTCCTCACACTCTATACAAAGATTAACTCAAAGAGGATCAAAGACCTAAATATAAGAGACAGCACCATAAAACTACTAGAAGCATATGTAGGGAAACATCTTCAAGACCTAGTAATAGGAGATAGCTTCTTAGACCTTACACCCAAAGCACAAACAATGAAAGAAAAAAATAGATAAAAAGGAACTCCTTAAGATCAAATGCTTCTGTGCCTCAAAAACATTGTCAGAAAGGTGAAGAAGCAGCCAACTCAATGGAAGAAAATATTTGGAAACCATATAACTGATAAAAGTTTGATATCTAGTATATATAAAGAAATCATATAACTCAACAAAAAAAACAACCAACCTAATTATAAAATGGGCAAAAGATAAGAATAGACATTTTTTTCAAAGAGGAAATACAAATGGCTAAAAGCACATGAAAAGATATTTATTTTCATTATCCATAAGGGAACTGGAAATCAAAACCACAATGCGATATCATCTCACGCCTACAAGAATGGCTGCCATTAAACCAACAGGAAACTACAAATTTTGAAGAGGACGTGAAGAAATTGGAGCACTTATGCACTGCTGGTTGGAATGTTTAATGGTACAGCTACTGTGGAAGACAGTTTGGAGGTTGCCCTGAAACCTAAATACCGAGTTTCAGAGGAGCTGAACGCAGTGTCATGAACAGACATTAGCACACCAATGTTCATAGCACAATTGCAAAAAGATAGAGACAATCCGAGTGTCCATCAACAGACAAATGGATAAACAAAATGTGGTGTGTATATATATATATATATATATATATATATATATATATATATATTATGCAGCAGTAAAAAGAAATAGGATCGTGAAGCATATAACAATATGGATGAAACTCGATATAATGCTGAGTGAAATAAGCCTGACACAAAAGGACAGATACTGTGCGATTTCACTAATACAAGCCCCCTCAAAAATATAAACTCAGAGCCTTAAAATGTAGAATATAGGGGACCTAGAGATACGCAGTAGCTAGAGAAGGAGAAGCAGTTACCTCATATGTACAGACTAGTTAACGAAACTGAACTTGAAAGTATGGGAATGGATAGAGATGATGGTAGTTCATGAGTGGGTTTAAAGGTAATAGTGCCATATTGAAAGTGAAGATAATTGAAAAGAATTGTTTAGAGCCATGTTCCTTTTCTATTAGCACCACAAATAGAAATAAGTTTTTGTGTAAATGATTTCAAAAGCATGACACTTGTACGAAGAGTAAATAATAGAAGGGAATATGGGGAAAACGATGTAGTGTATGCTATGGTCTATATTTAACAATAATACATCACTAGTACTACAGCAATACTAGGGGTAAATAATTGGGGGGGGGTTACAAGAGTTAAGGGGAGTTTTGGCTTTTTTCTTTAGTGTGGGTATATCTGTCTGTTATTTTACTCTTTGGAGCAATGAAAATTACCTAAAATTGAGGGTGAAGATCATTGTCCAACTAAGGAAGGATATTGTGAGACATTGTTTATTTTTGGCAGAAAATACGCTATTTGAACAGATCTCAACAAAATGTGCATATTCAAAATAAATAAAAACAGAAAGATTCAAGTGCTAGAGAAAACAAGGAGAGAGAGTACACATACTCCATGTTGGTTGGGCAGCAGGACGGGGCAGCCCCTCTGGAGGAGAATACAGTGGACACACAGGAGATCACCAGAGATCAGGCAATCCCATTCCTGGAAATATACTCAGAAGCACTGAAAGCAGGGACTCGAATGAACATTTGCACACTGATATTTATGACATTATTCATGATACCCAATGGGTGGAGGTGGGCGAAGGATACATTGGCAGAGAAGCAGAAGGGCGAACTGTGGTACGTACATATGATGGAATATTGTGCAGCTACAGAAAGGAGCAAAGTCATGAGGCATGCAATGATGTGAATGAATCTTGAGGACATTATATTGAGCAAAACAAGCCAGAAAGAAAAGGACAAATATTGTATGATCTCTTTTAGAAAACGCTTAAATGAAAATTGCGACTTAGATTGTAAACTCTTACAACAGTCATATTTATTCCTGAGCTTTAAGTGTTATTTCTAAATTCTGAGATCTGTACTCAATGTGTGTAATCTGGAGTTTTCCTGGAACTTTGGGTACATGTGTGACACCTAAGACTTAGAGCTAGAGTTCTACAGCTCTCAAAGTCAGCATTCCTACATACAGCAGCTGTTAAAGAAGCCAAAAAAGAGATCAGCCTTCAATTAGAGGTAAGAATGAAGTCGATTGAGTCAGGAGTAAGGTAAATCAGGATACAGGGTAAAGGAAGTTATTGTCTGTGTTTTAGAACTTCACTTACTGTATGAGACGAAAGGAAGAGAGATTTATTTTGTCCAAAACCTAAACTTTCTGTAAAACACACTGTAACTTAACACGTTTGGCCACTTCACTTAAACAACTTAAACACAGGGAGCCTAGAATTTGGAATGAGGTCTTGCAATTCCATATGTAATACCCAGATACATTCCAGAGTATGATAGGCAAATAATTAAAAAGTATCGGCCAAGTTCTTTGAGGGACTGGAGAAAAAATATGGTACTATTAAACTTTCCCACCTGGGAAACCTCAATACTCTCTCAAGCATTAGGGGCCCAAAGTTAATAGGCCAAGCCCTTGGTCTTGAAGCTTGCTCTTATGAAATTTATATCTGTAATGGAGAAGCTAAGCCTACTTATAATTATGTCTGAGTTACTTCCAGAGAACCTCTTCTGTTGCTCAGATGTGGCCTCTCTCTCTCTCTAAGCCCAACTCTGCAAGTGAAATCATTACCTTCCCCTCAACGTGGGACATGACTTCCAGGAGTGTAAGTTTCCCTGGCAACATGGGATCAACAACGCCTACCTGACCAAAAGGGGGAAAGGAAATGTAGCAAAATAAGGTATCAATGGCTAAGAGAGTTCATAAAGAGTCAAGAGGCTATTCTGGAAGCTAATCTTATGAGAGCTTCAGCTAGATATTGCTAATTGCCACAGTATGCCATGCCCCAACCAAAAGTATTCCTATAAACCCTAAAGAATACCCAGGGCTCTATCTGAGATTCTATAAAAGTCTCACTCACTAAGATTATTTTTCAGAAACCTAAAACCTCCAGATGGTTTCTAGGTCAGATAAGCCCTGAAACCCAGAGTTACCAGTCTTTCCAAGAGTATCAACTAGTTGCATCCCCCTACCCTATAATGACGATACCCCTTTTCAACATGAAGAGGTCAGAATTGTCAGTAACCAAATACTCCTAAAGATTGGGAGAAGGATCAACTAAGAAGGAGGAATTGCAAAAGAAAAAGTAGGATTTAACAAATGAGTATGACTACTGAATCAGTATATTGATATTTTTTTTTAGTCTTCTGTGCCTTAGAGCAACTAAACGGAAATTTCTCAAGTGGTGTAACTGTAACCCATACCAGACTTTGAAATTTGTTTCTAAAACTACTTGTAAAAAGGTACTTTGAAATGTATTGCTTTTTTGTATATATGTTATATTACACAATAAAAAATGTTTAAAAAAACAAGCTACCTGTTTGAAATTCATATTTGTTGATTATCAACGAGTCTGAGCATCCTTTAATCTATCGACCAAAGGTATTCCCATTTCTACCACTCACTTTTGTACATCCCTTGCTCTTTATTTAATGGCTTGTTCATTCTCTTTCCAATTTGTAGAAATTCTTACGTATATCATGGCTGTGAATGCCATTTGTTGTATATGACACGCATGATTTTGGCTTATGTCTTCATCTCCATGGAACATCTGGGAAGACGTGAGCTATTACTGCCACCCTCCTGTCTGCTGGAAAGACAGTTCTGCAAAAGGAAGGCAGCCGAAGCAGTGAAAACCAGAGCTGAGCAATGGAAAGAGGGTGTCTGTCTTCTCTCACCTTTCCTGGGTGAGTGGCCAGGGATGCATGGAGGGATAAGCTGTGCCTGGTAGACCAAGGAGCAGGCATCTTCTCTCATGATTCCGTGACCTTGGACAAGTTGCCTTACCTCCTGGATGCTCAGTTTCTTCTATAAAAGATGGGAAAAAGCATCTACTTCATTTAGGGTTGTTGTGTGCAATAAATGAGTAATTTCATGTGAGCGACTTGTTTTGGGACCTGTCATTTAATAAATGCTTGCGCAGAGAACAGTTTACAGTGTCAATTCAGTGAAATGATACCCACCGATGCCTTTTGACAATTTAAAAGGGGTATAAACCCACAAGATGATGTTAGCTGAACACATTTCTAGCCATTTCTCATGAGGTACTGGACGTCAGTATAATATTTGAGAGCTTCCTGCATTCAGAGTTTGGAGCCTGTAATTCTCTCTGATGGTCAGTCACCTCCTCCTTTGCACTGAAGAGGAGAGGGGGAGGACACTCCCTTAGAAGCAGGGGCTGAACAACTGCAAAGGCAGAAAGCAGAATTTTCTGAACGATGGCTGGAACAAAGGCACTTTTGATGCTGGAAAACTTCATAGGTGGGAAGTTTCTACCTTGTCACTCATACATAGATTCTCATGACCCATCTACAGGGGAAGTTCACTGCAGAGTGCCTGATAGTGGAGAAGAAGAGGTGAGTAGATGCTCTTGGAGAGGATTGGGGTTGATTTAATGTGTTGGTGAGTTAAGGGTGGTTCCAATTCCTAGGAGGGGGAAAGGTGACAAGTTGCTAAATGCTAGCAGATGGAAAATTCCAGTGCTAGGAAGGTTTATTTTGTTACGGGACATACGTGATTTATGGAACACATCTCAGGTTACTATATTCAGAAGCAAATAAGTTATCAACCAACCGAACACAGGGACGTGTGTCCAGTTTTTTTTTTTGAATATGTACACATTCCGTAATTGGTGTCCAGTCAAAAAAGTGAGACTTATCAGTATTATTAAATGCTCCATTTTCTCTATCAAGGACTGTCTAAATTTACTGCTATATTCATGAGTTTCTAAAAAATGTGTTACTTTGCTAATAAAACAAAAAACAAAAGCAAGGATTTATTCTAGATTGGACTTTGAATAATTCCTTATGTCTTTGAAATACCCAGTAAATATAAATTTATCATTAAAAGATGAAACTCAAACTTAAATAAATTCCCGTATATGTTTGGAGTTGGATTTAACAGCATCCTCTTTCTCATTCAAAGTGCTATGTGGCAGACCTTTTTTTTTTCCTTTTTCAATAATTCAGAGTTAATTTGTTTGGGGGAATTTTGTAAACTATTTGAGATTGAGACTTTTTGTTACTCATCAATTACTGCACTGAGAATATAAACAACATATCTGGTGTGATAAAGGTGGCCTGTGAGTGCATAGTCATTTAACGTCCTATGGATTATACTTTATTCTTTTTAAGGCACAAAGGAACAGATTATTTAAAATATAATTGTGGCCTTCATATATAAATATATTCTATGCAAATATTTAAAAAGAACTAAACCAGCATTTCTCTATTTTTTTGTAATATTTTAAATCTGTCTTGAGTTAAAAAAAAAAAAACCTTTAGACTTATGGACTAATTTGTGTAAATATTGTCCTTGGATAAACTGTAACGCATTGGTTAAATGGTAACCAGCAAGTTGGTTTTGCTTCAAATGACCTGAGATAGATGTGAGAAACCCAGCCTCGTGTTTTCCAATGCTCCTCTCTCAGGGTGTTTTCCAAAGTGAAGTTAAAAACAACAGATTAGCCAAGTTCAGATGCAAACTCACCTGCATCTCCTGGCTCTTGCCTTCACAGAAGAGAGAACAAGGAGCAGACATACTTGCTGGTAGAGTAGTAGATATTTTGGATTTCTCAGAAATCCAGCTTGCATATATTTTTATCTCGTCCCCATAAATCCCCCCAACCCCTTATTTTCTGGCTTGAAAAATATGGCCACCATCCAGATGATTTCCCAAGAAGTCCCTCGCAAGATATGCTGCCAATGCTGCCACCTGTGGCTCCCTTTGGATTCAGCGTGGGTGATGGGCTTTGCTTCCTGCTCAGTGTTTTATTTACCTGGATCCTCCCAGGTGGTGAGTCGGGGCAGCTCGTGCATTTGGAATGGACAGCAATTGTCATTTACAATCAGCTCTGATGCTCAGATCAGTGGTGACACACACACACGACCACATGCTCACGCATACACATGCGCGCGCGCACACACACACACACACTGTCATAGCATTTGTACGACAGCTTCTCAATCATCAGCACAGTCAGCCCCTCTGGCCGCACAAACCTGCTCCACCATGTGGTAGGCGTGGCTTTGGCTTGGAGCTGAATCTCACTGTGCCTCAGTGCCCTTATCTGTTCTTCCTGGTGGTGTGGGGAGGGTGAAGCAGATTCCTGTGTGGGAAGCTCTTGGTGCCTGGCACGTGAAACACCTTTTAAGAATGAGCGTTAACTGCTGTTACATGCAGCATGTAGTCGATTCATGCCCATTGTGCATTACACAGGTGCTAAGACATGCCATGAGACAGCTTAGAACAAATGAGCGGACCTGGGCAGTCTGCAGAACGGATATGGCAGATCTTTATGGTGACGGCTGTGGAGTCCCCTGCCCCTGCCAGCGGGGAGCAGCCTGCCTGGGCTGCAGCTTCTCTTCCCTCATCCTATCTGCACGTCCATGTTAAATGCAGTTTTTGATGTGAAGCCACTGCCTTTACAGAAATACCTCATTCCAATGAGAATCATTTTGTACCTAATGTCAACTCTGAAGGTGACACATCTGCATGAGAAAAACAGGAGTAGTGTAAATCAGGTTTGGAGTAAGAGGGCTAGTCTCAGCAGGAGAGGTTGAATTGCTGCCAGATCATGGGATCCAAGAAAACCAGTCGGTTGAAGCTTCCTGAAGCCTGGGAAGGAGGATCCTGAGCCTGGATTGGGCAGAGGTGAGGGTGAGGCACAGCCGGAAGATTTCCCATATCTAGAAAAGCCATTGCTTAGCCTGAACCTAAGAAGAGGAAGGTAGGAGAGCTCCTCAAAAGTCATTCTGCTTGCAAAGCATTTTGGCACTAGTTGGCCCTGCCCACACCTTCTCATATGACATCTCCTTTTGCATTTGGCTGCAATACCAGGTCTCCGGTCTCCCTGCCCGCCCACAGCACCCTCCTCTCCAACCAGAACCTCTGGCACTGGGTAGAGGCCAGGGGCCATGACACCACCATAGCAGGCAGCCTGGGGTCTGGGGAGTCACCAAGATCTGAGTTCAGATCTCAGTTCCACCTCTAGTGAGCTGTGTGGCCTCCAGCAGTTTGTTTGAGCTTTCTGTGCCTCAGTTTCCTCATCTGTAAAATGGGCATAGCAATACTTACACTGCAGTATTTTAAAAGAGGTTAAGTGAACTAGTTTATGTAAAATATTTAGTATATTCCCTTGTAGATCAACCCTGGTCCATAAATGGACTAATAAAAGGAATCATTCCAGGTGGAAATGACATCTGAGGATGCAATTTCCTGTAAAATTTTAGGCTTCATTTGATATATCAGATCTGGATGGAGAACTTTTGAGATTCTATACATCTCGATTAAGTTTCCTCTCCATGCATTCTGGAGAGGTAAGAATATAAAAAATATCAAAGTAAGATGCTATTTTAAAAAATGATTAAAGAGGAACATGTGTTAAAATGAAATTAGCTTCTTCCCAATTCACTGCATGCTGTTTGGGGGTCACTGGTGGCAGTGGGACATTTTCTTTTAATTTTGTGGTGCCCCTGCTTAGCCAGCCCTACAAACACCTGTGTCGTTTGCTTAGTGGGTAACTCAGTCCTATTTGAAATTAGGCAGAAAAAATTAGGCATATGTGGGCCTGTGGATCCTGCAGCCACTCACTCCTCAGGAGCAGCCTTGGGAAGGTGTTTTGGTTTGCTAAAGCTGCCAGAATGCAATATACCAGAAATAGAACGGCTTTATAAAGAGGGAATTTAAGTTACAAGTTTACAGTTCTGGGGCCATAAAAATGTCCAAACCTAAGGCATCCAGGGAAAGATACTTTGACTCAAGAAAGGCCAGTGGGTCTGGAACACCTCTGTCAGCTGGGAAGGCACATGGCTGGCATCTGCTGGTCCTTTGGCTTCTGAGTTCAAACAGCTTCCCTGGGAGCACTTTCTTTCAGCATCTCCAGTATGGGTCTCAAGTTGGCTCTCTAGCAACTGGTCTCCAAGCATCTGAACTTCCTACAAAATGTTTCCCTTTTTGAAGGACTCCAGTAAACTTATCAAGACCCACCTGGAATGGGTTGACTCACAACTCCATCTAATCAGAAGGCTGCACCCACAGCTGGGTGTGTCACATCTCCATGGAAACAATCCAGTCAATGTTTCCCACCTTAAACAATAGGTCTGGCCCTACAAGATTGGATCAGGATTTAAACATGGCTTTTCTGGGGTGTATGATAACTTCAAATCTGCACAGACGGCATTGGCCGGTTAGTTGATCAGATGACCCCTTGCCTCTTAACCATATTGAATGGGTCTTCAGACTCATCCACATTTTCCTGTTCTCCTCCAAGATCGAAGCTGCAGTAGGAGCAGCCCAAGAAGCCTTCCCTGGCTGGTCGTCCAAGAGCCCCCAGGAGCGAGCCCAGGTCCTGAACCGGCTGGCAGATTTGCTGGAGCAGGCCCTGGAGGAATTTGCCCAGGCAGAGTCCAAAGACCAAGGTGAGAGCCAGGGCTTTCCGTCTTCCGGGCCAGCTCTCACCTGAGCACAGGTGTCTCTTCCTAGGTGCTTTATGAGAAGCACAAGTCCCTTAGGCATGGGTGATGAGGGCGTTCGGCCCAGCTGGTTTATCAGATGTTCTCTTACCTCTTGACCTTATTGGGTGGGAGTCAGAACACCCTGTTGGGTGGGAGTTTGGACCTTCCTGGGACCTTTGGGCTGGCCTGGCTTTATTTCCTAGGCAGTGGTTGGGGTGGCAAGCAGGAACCTCCCAGAACTCTGAAGGCTGGGCTTGGAGCAGCCATACTTCTACCTCATTCTCGGGCCACAGCAAGTCACAAAGTCCCAGCACAGAGAGATGAACTCTGTCCCCTCTGGTGAGAGGGACTGCAGAGATTCATGGGGAAGGGCAGTGGGCAAGGGGAGAGGAGAAGCCCAGGGCCAAGACTGGCAAGGCAAATATCACTGGAAAAGCAGCTATGTAGCCAGTTATTTAGGGAGACTTCCCAGGTCCTTGCTGGTCTGTACCCAACCTGCTTTCCACTTTTAAAAACTCCTCCCCAGAGGTCAGAGTAACAGAGTAAATATCTGTAAATCTTTACAATACTATCTGCTAGTTAGGAAAAGCCAAGATCTTTTAAAAATATACACATTCCTGTAAACCAATCTGAAGTTCAGAAGCCACCCGACTGCAAGCCCTTTACAGAGCACGTCTCCTCTGCTGAGCGTGTGGCCCTGCGGTGTCCCCTGTATGCCTGAGGCTAACTCGGTGACAGCCTGGGGATGCCATGTCTCCCTCTCTCTGTTCCATCCAGGCACTAGGACATGCATGGGGCATGTGGGGGACAAACAAATGAGGCAAAGGACCTTGTGCCAGGATTCCCCACTGGTCCTGCCATGTGCCCGTCCTAATGACCCTATAGAGTTGTGGGGAGGAAACTAAATAAGCATCACATGTTTATAAAAGTGGGTTTGTGGAATATTCATATAGCTGCCTTAACGTCCATTGTTTCACTCCCTTTGTGGTGTATACAAAGCCTGGTGATCTTGAATTAAAAGAACTTGTGAGGGTGAGGTGGCAGCATCTGGCAAATTCATGACACTAGCCATAAACCCCATGATCATTTGACTCGGCTTTAACTCCATACCCACTTTTATATCATCATGCCTAATCGTTTCCTAGTTTTCCCAAGCCACGGTCAACTCTTGGCATAGTTGCCTGCCACCTGCCGGAGGACCCAGACTGCGTCACGCACCATGGGATCTGTGGGTGGTGAAGGCTCTGGTGGAGTGTCCCGCTAACTCTGTTAAAACACCCTGCAGGGCATTATCATGCTGACTTCTTACAGGGAAAACCATCACACTGGCCAGAACCATGGACATTCCCCGGGCCGTTCAGAACTTGCGGTTCTTTGCTTCCTCCATCCTCCACCATACGTCGGAGTGCACCCAGATGGAGCAAGCCAGCTGCCTGCACTACACCGTGCGGACCCCGGTGGGAATCGGTGGGTGACAGAGTGCCCCAAGCCGGGGGCCTTCCTGCAGTGGGGGTTCTTTCTCTCACAGTTCTGGTGGCCACAAGTTCCAGGTGAAGGAGTGGCTGGGGCCCAGCTCCCCTTGGGCTCTGGGAAAGAGCTTTCTCCTCCTCTCTCCTGGCTTCGGCTGACCTCAGGTGTTCTTCCCCCTTGGCAGCATCCCAGCTGGCTCTGTCTCCATCCTCACATGGCTGTCTTCTCTCTGTGTGTCTGTCCTCTTTGTCCAAGGACACCCGTCATATCGGACTCGGGGCTGCCCTACTCCAATGGGACCTCATAGTTACTAATTCCATCTGCAGGAGTCCATTTCCAAATAAGGTCACTTCTGAGGTCCCCCTGGGGGTTAATGCTGATCACATCGTTTTTGGGGACACACTTCAACCCTCCAAGGTGTGGGGCAGTGCAGGCCAGTCTGGCAACGCCGCACAGACATGCTTATTACATTCTACTTGAACTGACTTAGAGGAACAGACGGAGGAAAAGGAAAGAGCAGATTCCTCCCCCACTTTCACTGAAAATTAATTGGCCTCAAAAATCCAGTTCTAGTTGATTTTCTTTTTATCAAATTCCCTATTTACTCCTGTAACTTTGTTTTTCGAAAATCACAGGGGAAAGAATGATACAGAGAGTAACTTTGTGTACTGGGCTTTTTTATTCCCTGAAATATTAAAAAAATCGACTTCCAGAAAGGGCGGTGATTCAGAGCAAAGAGTTCGCACGTATTTGGGGCAAGTTACTTTCCTCTGTGGGTTCTGTATTCTTATCTGGAAAACCAGGATGATAGTTTAATTGTATAGTTATATATTTTTATGTGAGTTAAGTAAAAAAATAACTGTAGGCTAGAAAAGTGCCAGGTGCAGGCACATGAGCTCTGACAGTGACTTACCTTCCTCCCTCATCCATTTCTTTGACTCTTGCCCTTTGGGGGACATAGAAATGTCTTCAGTGACTCAAAATGAACACAAGATGTCACTGTATCCCCTGGGAAAAAAATCCACTGACCATCATGATTTACTAGTCACATTTTATGAGGATAAATGAATTAGGTTAAAAGGGAAGAAAATTGGGACATTTGACTACTTCGATTCTTTGAACCCATTGGAAATCATCTTTGCAAGGCATGATGGAAAGCTCAAATCTTCTATGAAATTTGCTTATGTGCCGCAAAACTATTCTGTTATCCACAAAAGAACAGATTTTTTAAGATGAGAAATTTAATAACATAAAATATATGTTTACTTTCATAGCACAGCTTGAGGAAAGGGTACTAAATAAGGTGAATCCATTTCCTTATTCATAAGGTAGAGTTTTATTTTTTGCTTGTCTTATGGTAGGAAGCCTGGACAGTTTCTGAATATTGCCACATTCTGATATTCAGCATATCTACTGGTCAGGTACAGGTGAGAACCAAGAGAACACTTTTTTTTATAGAAGCCCTCCAAATAGCAAAACTGGATTTCACAGTCTGTACCTTTAAGTGCACTGACTTTATTGGAGAGGAAGTCCTTAAAGAAGGAACACTCAGAGCCTATTTGCTCTTAGTTTGCAAATAATTTTTAAAAGCTTGAGATTTTTATGTCTTAATCCACAACAGATTAGAAACAGAGATGGAGAAACTTGCTAGAAGAAATAGCAGCTGGAGAGTTTGAGAATGAGGAGGGAGAAGTAAAAACAAACAAACAAAACCTTCCAAAGCTATCAAGACCAGTGTGTAAATCTCAGAAAGCTTCACATTCCAGAACCAGTTAGCGACTAAGGAGGGAACTTGTGTTGTTCTTGTTCCCCAATCATGATCAGAAGCCATCAAGAAAAGGGTAAGCTGTGCTGACTCTCCTCTGTTTCCAAAGGTGCCGCTGCCTGTCATACGTTTTTAGAATCATTTAGAGATATCTCACTGAAATTGGCCACAAATAAGCAAAGTTTGGGTCTTAGAGGAGTAATCTTGAGTTGCCTTCAGCAGGAGGCAGCTCTGCCTGACCAGTTCCCTTGGCCAGGCCGCGTGGGGGGCCTGGGGCTTCCGGCTGAGCCTCTGTCTCCTTCCCAGCTGGCCTGATCAGCCCCTGGAACCTGCCGCTCTACTTGCTCACCTGGAAGCTGGCACCGGCTGTCGCAGCGGGGAACACCGTGATAGCCAAGCCCAGCGAGCTGGCCTCGGTGACGGCCTGGATGCTGTGCAAGCTCCTGGAGGAAGCAGGTCATCTGGGGCTGGGGGGTCAGGGGGGTGCGGGGTTGGCGGGCGGTGAGTTTTGTAGCTTTCAGCCTCCTTTGGGTCCTTGACTTTGGGAAGTCGGCTTGGGCTTTCTTCTCCCCAGTCATTGTCTGAGACCCCCCCTTTGTCTGCAGGCCCCCCCCACTGCTCCCTCTATTCCACCCGCAGGGGTGTCCCTGGCAGGACTGGGAGGTCACAGGAATAGTCCAGTGACGGGCTTCAAGAGCCGGGTGGAGCAAGGACACCAGCCTGCTCTGCAGTGTGGGGGGAGAGGCCACGTAGATCTCGTGCCTGAGCCGCTCGTTAATCCCGATGAAAGGAAGAGCATGACTATGGCCCCGTATTTCTAATACCTCCGGGGAACAGCGCCTTTTCCAGAGCGAGGACAGTTGCTCAGCTGTCCCTGCACTGGGACCCACGATTCAGAAACTAGCAGATTTGGCTGCTCACCAGCCTATCAAGGGTGCCACTTTGGCTTCTTGTCTTCGCTTTGCTAATAGTTCCATGAGCAGGTTCAGGGTGCGATCCTGATTCAGAGCTGGGGTGCGGCTCGGCCCAGGCCCAGCCTGACACTGCCCTGCACCCATTGCCACCTGTGAGGGCCCTCAGCTGGTGTCTCCGAGCACCCAGGCAGGGGATAATGGGGTGGGTGCTGGGGAGAGGGCCTTCCGCCATTCTGGTGCATCGGCCCCTGCTGGGCCCTGCTTCCTTTCCGCCCATAGCAAAGTTCCTCTGGGCCCCCTGTGTCCTTAGATAGGGTGGAGGGTTAAAGCCCTGTTTCTCTCCCTGAAGCAGATCATGCAAGTCCCGACAGTTCCTTGCTCTTTAGAGGACAGGTGTAAACCCTGCTGTCTGGGGAGGGGTGTGGGCCTCAGGTCCCTAGTTGAGCTGCTGATTGCCCTGCATCACGCCAGCCTGGTGTTTGGGGTGGCCTCCATGGGTGTCCCCAGGCCTCAGCATAGGATGTGAAAGCATCTGTGACTGTTGTGTCCCAGAACGTGCTACTCCTCCCTGACAAAAAGGACTACATTCTAATTCCATTCTTTGCAAAATGGAGTCTCCCATGTCTACAAAAAGTCAGAGGTGCTTCTTCTCTGCCTGGTGGCTGCAGGTTCTGCAGAGGGGATGGGGTGGGGGGAGGGGCTTATGGTCTGCTGCAATCCTGAGGTGGGGAGGGGCTCGTGGAGGTGGGGCTTCCATGGCCACTTTCTCTAAAACCAAGCAAGTCTCCATCTGCGATGATGCATCTTTCCTAACTTCCCTCCACTTTCACACGCCCCAGAACCCTGTCTGCAGGAGACCTTGTGTTCCCATCTGTTTGCACAGACTTGATCTCATTTTTCTTGAGCTGATGAACTTCTCCTACCTAACCAGTGGCAGTCCCTCTCTCCCTCCCTTGCCTGGCTTTGCCAGACTGTCCTCCTGAGGATAACTGAGCATGCAGCATTCACACTGCACTTCTCTGTTTCTCCATGGGGTTGAGAGTAGGTGAGAACCAGAAATACATAATCCTGCTTTAGAGCAATTTAAGAGAAACTTATTGTTGTAAAGAGAAGAAAGCTGTAATAACTGGCTAATGCATTCTGGATATTTAAAGAACAAGCTCTTCTAGTCCTGGATGTGCAAACAGACTTGATTGATGACCTTCCTTTGGAATAAAATATTTGAAAAGTTCCGCAGTGAATACCATTTTGGGAGGCCTAGAATATTCCAGCAATCCTCTCGGTGGGCATCAAATGTTTGCTGCCAGTCAGTCTTGGCGCGGCTCGTGCCTGTGTTTCTGGCCCCCACATCTGGCTGTGTGCTGCCCTATTTAAGCTGCCAAGCCCTAGCATTTGAGGGACCACATCCTCTGTATCGTCTCTTGGCCACCTACCCAGAGTTTTGCAGATTTATTTGCCAATTAAAGTGCATTTCTTTTCTTATAACCAGGATATCCCAAGGACAGAGGGCAGATATTTCTAAAAATATTACATAAATGTCTGCTCCAAATGATGAGATGGTATCCAGAAATACCAGCCAGAAGACAGCTCTCCGTGCATTATGTAGAAGCCCAAGGAAAGATTCTAACAGTGTGAGAGCAGGAGGAGGCAGCCAGCCTGCTGGGAACGAGGTCATGTTCCCTGGGGTATTTCTGTTTTCTCTCACCCCTTTCCCTTGATAAAATGCTACTATAAACACTAAAAGTGATTTCATCCACTTTTCCCCTTCGGGATTGATAAAGGCCTAACCTTCTGTCACCCGCTCCCCCCCACCACCCTGCCATGCCCCATGTTGGATGGGGTTGCCCGGCCCAATGCAGGAGGCAGTGGGACACTCATCCTTGCTTCCCTCCCTGGATGCCGGGAAGGGCTCCCCTGCTGCCTCTCTGTCCACCCCAGGACCTGGTGGCCTGCCCTCCGCTGGGGTGACCTCTGAGCTGGATTACAACAGATGTGCACAGCAGGGGAGGAGAGTCGGGGCCATTCGAGTTGAGGCTCCCCAGATACCTTCATGAGTTACTGGGTCATTTTGCCCGGGTAGGCTGTGCTGTCTCCCCCTACGTATCTCCTTGGGGGCTTACCTAGTCGGGGCCTCGTTTATACCCTCAAGGAGGTCCTGCCAAGGACGTGGCACCTTGGGAAGGTGTTCTCCTTGCTAATGGACCATCCTGTGAAATTATTATTAAGACTTTAGAAGTGAATCTTGAAGCGAAGTTATAATCTGAGGGAATATGTTTCTGGGGAGAATGCCTTACCTGGAGCAAGGGAAAAGTACTTGAAGCAGGGAAGCAGCTCAGAACCTTGCAGCAAGATTTCTGCACCTCCTCTCTGCAGTTCACGCCTGGAATGCAGTGGAGATGGAATGCAACCGCTCCCCAGCAAACCCTAAGAGCCTCCAGGATATGACACAATGGCCCATAGGATTTTCTATCTGGACATGTAAAGCTTCCTAAACTCAAGAGCCATTTTCAAGCTGTACAATATATGCTACTCATCCATCCACTCATCTAAAAAATGTATTATTTATTTATTAACTGGCTCCCACCAGTTTTGTGGCTTGCTGGTTGTCCTGTAACCTCACTGCCTCTGTTTTCTCATGTGTGAAGTGAGGTGATAATGATACCCACTTCAGAGGGTTGGCAAGAGGTCTAAAGGACGGAAATCACCCTCAGCCAAGACTGGCCCAGGGAACACCCAGAGTTTGGTTTTATTTGCCAGACAGTGCAGTGGCTTGGGGATACAACTGGGAGCAAACACACCAGTCAATACATGCACATCTAGTGCCATAGGGTCTTGTGATAGAAGAAGATGGGGCCCCTAGTTTTGGGAGATCTTAGCATTTATAAGTCTAAGTGGTGCTTCCCATCGCCATGGGCACAGGGATGCCAACTCAGACCCTCCAGTGCCTCCATCATTCTTCTCTTCTCTGCACCTCTGTGGCATTTTCACGTCTCTCTACTGTACCATTTTCACATTGAATTGCGACACCTGGATGAATTGAATTGTGAAACCTGGATGCCAACTTGGAGGAGGGCACTCCCTCAACCAATGGACTTGAACTACTTGTAGATATCACTGTATCCCTAGCAGCCCAGGCAGAGTAAATATTATAGAATGAATTGCCTAGAATGTTCTATCTGCATCTCAAACCTCACCATGTGGGTACTATTGTCAGAGGCGCCTCTGCAGTCTTTGCTATGCTATTAAACCAGAGGCAGCTATGAAAGTTCTGGGTGTTGCACAATACACCAATTGTCCACCCCACCCTTCCATGCTCCCCTATCCAGCTACTTGACTTTCAAGGAGACTCTCCATGGAGCTGGAAGTCCTTACCAGCTGCAGAAAATTCATGTAACTGATCATGTCTCCCATCCAGGTGTTCCACCAGGTGTGGTAAACGTTGTCTTTGGGACGGGGCCTAAGGTGGGTGAGGCCCTGGTGTCTCACCCTGAGGTGCGCCTGATCTCCTTCACGGGGAGCCAGCCCACAGCTGAGCGTATCACACAGCTGAGTGCTCCCCACTGCAAGAAGCTCTCCCTGGAGCTGGGGGGCAAGAACCCTGCCATTGTCTTTGAGGATGCCAACCTGGAGGACTGCATTCCAGCAACTGTCAGGTCCAGCTTCACCAACCAGGTATGTCCTCGGGTTTGTTCATCACAGCCCAGACCCTGGGGAAGGCGAGGTTGACCCGGCACCGTTTTGGTAAGAGGAGAATCATTACTTTGTTTGTGTTATTGGAGTGTTCTTTGCCCAATCTCAATGTCAACTGCAGGCCTCATAGAGTGACAGCTCCTGCTCAGCTGTAACCTTCAGTTACCAGGCATGGGCAAAATGATGGATCCTTGCTGATCCAGCTTCTCCATCAGTGCCCGTTTTTCACCCAGGGCCCACTCCATTCTTGCTGTCCCAAAGTCCTATGCCCCATAAACTTTATTTGCCCCCTCCAAAGCATCACAAATGCATATGCACACTGAAGTAAAACCACTAGAAACAGCCTAGAGTATATTTCTCAGCTTGAAGCCATGCTTGAGCTTCAAGGTATCTTTCCATCTCCTGATATTGTCTAACAGATGTTTTCTGGGGTGAATAATTTTCATCAGATTCTTCAAGACCATGGGATCCTCAAGGGTAAGAAACTAGCTCAAATCCCTAGACTCATGGGGAGCACACCTGTTTTCACTGAGCATTTTCATCCTCAGTGGTCTAGAATAGTGGCTAGGATAAAGTAGGTGTGCACATGTGCTGAAGGACTTCTGCAAAGGGCAGTTATATTTTAGCAGAGAACAAAGGCTTAAGCAAAGTGTTAGTTCTTCCATAGAAGGATAGAGGATTGGAAGGTGAAATATCTTGATTTGCTCAGTGGGAAATTGCATAGCCCTTTTGAAACTTCATTTCTTCATCAGTGAAATTATGGGAGCAAACCAACTGGGTTTTTGTGCAATTAGCATTAAAAATATCCCTTGTGATTAATATTTTCTTGGAAATTTTAATTGTAATTATTTCTCTCACTGTGATTCCCTGAGAACTGACTAGGAATAGATAAGTCTTCTGCATCACTAGGTTTGATGCAATTTTATGATGGAACTAATTTAATCATTGCAGATGAGCCAAAAAAACAAAGTGAGCAATTAAGCCAAGTGTTTAGATGTTTTAGAGATACCATGTAGAGGGACAAACTTGGTGGACTGAGAAATTGAGATGAGAGGCGATCAGGTGAACATTTTGTACTAAAACGAGCCACCCTGAGCTCCATGGATACTAGAATTGTGCTAGGATTAGAGTTTTGCCCAGAGAGGCTTCCTCTTGGGAGTGTTTTAAAATGTCAGTGGGAAAGGAGACATGAACCTGATTAGCCAATCCAAGGCAGCAAATGGATTTTAGGCAAAATAAGTAAAGCAGTTGAATTTGTTTTACTTACTTGAGTGACACGTTTCATGGAGTACACATTTCTTCCATTATTAAATAGTATAGGTGTATTTGAAGCACCTCCAAGATGCACTGGTCTCTTTTGGCTTGTCCAATGCCTAAGGAATGTGTCCAATGCCTAAGACTAGTCCAGTGCTTAAGGAATGTGGACTCCATGTCACCCAGAGCAGAGGTGGTCACTACCTCTGTTGTGTGGCCTTGGGCATGTGACTTGTTCCAAAGTTCTGTTTCCTATTTGTATACTGGGAAGCTTGACATGCCACAATATTATTAGGGGAAAGCTCCCTGCACTGTGCCCAGCTCATTTCCTCTGCAGTCATCCTCCTGGGGATAGTGTTTTTACCTGTGCTGACAGGGTACTGGGTAACCAGGAAACTTGGGAAGAGCCTTCCACCCTCCCACACAGCACAGAGCACTCATGCAAATGAAACTGTCTTGGCCCGATGGTTCCCAAGTCAAATAGATTGATCATTTACTAGTGATGTAGGTGACAGAAAGAATTTAATGTTTCAAAACATTAATTGCTGAATTTCTACAAAGCCCCTTGCACAAATACCAAGATAATTAGAAGTATCTTATTTCTTAGGAGTGTGGTGAAGATTAAACATAAATGCGATAAATGTCTGCAGAATAGTTATGTGTCTTTGTATGTATGTTAGTAATACAGGCAGCATGCTTTGAAATGTCTGCAGTGTGGTTTACAAACTATTACATGCTACTTTCAAATGATGGTTAGGATTAGTTTCCCCTCAGAATCCTGTAAAGACCTCTCCCCTGGACACTCAGGACCTCTGTTTGGATGCCCCCAATGGAGCCCTTGGGTGACCTCCCTTGCCTTGCCCTGCAAAATTGCTTCTCTCTATGTGAGAGGAAGGTCTGTGCTGGCCTCTGCAGGGAAGTTCACAACCATCTGCTCTGTGGCTCAGCTGCAAACCTGGGACCCATCCTTGTTCCTTCTCTCCCTTCTCCCCATGCCCCAGATCCAGTCCATCCACAAATCCTAGTGGCTGCACCTTTACAATATGTTCTCTTGCTTCTCCCTTATATTTATACCAGTTTTCATACACTGTGGGGGTTCAAGAATCTTTTGGACCTGGTGGCTTCCATCATGTCTCTCTATTTCCATTGGAACTACCCTGGTCCAAGCTACCTCCATGTTTTGGGGCTCCTCTGATACTCTCTCCACTCTATCCTTGCTCTTGCTCCCTTCCATTCTTTTCTCCACACCACACCAGAAAGTTCATTTCAAAATGCAAATGAGATCAGACTCTGCTGCTTAAAACCTTCCATGATCATTCCAGGATGCTGAAAGGAGAATGCAAGCTCCATTCTCAGCCTCTGAGGCTCTCTGGCAGATCAACTGGATTGCCCCCTAACCTCACCTCTGACCTCACCCTTAGACCTTGCCTCTTCCGCACCCCTTGGCTTACCCTGCCCCAATCTGCTCGGCCCCTGCCTGCTTCCTTCCTGCAGCTTGCTATTGAGACTTCTTTTCCTTCAGTCTCTGCATATCCAGCTCCTTTGCATCAATTGCATGTCAATTCAAATGTGCCCTCATCACAAGTGCCTCCGTGACCCCATGTAGTAAGGTATCCCCCCAACAGTTTCTATTCTCCTTCTTTCCTTGCCTGTCCTTTGTTGCTTTGTCCACTACCTGGAGCAACATGATTTGCTGAGCCTGTTCACCTGAGTTCTTGTCTTGCCCACAAGACCAGGTGCTTCCCATGTGGTGACCTTTGCCGCCATGTCCTCTCACCCAGAACAGTGCCCAGTATGTGGCAGAGGCACAAAGTACAGGGTGACTGCCCCGCAGCCATCCTCCAGCCTTGTCACTGTGGTCCCTCTTGGCAGGGGGAGATCTGCCTCTGCACCAGCAGGATCTTTGTCCAGAGAAACATCTATGGTGAATTCTTAAAGAGGTTTGTAGAAGCTACCAGAAAGTGGAGAGTCGGCATTCCCTCGGATCCGTCAGCCAGCATGGGAGCTCTGATAAGTAAAGCCCATCTGGAGAAGGTAAGTGGGTCTCGGTGATAGAATAGTTCTTATTTGGAGAGAGACTTAGTGCAAGGCTTAACCCTCACCATGCTTTGAAATATTGTCAGTGGTTGCCTTGTTTATGAAGATGTATGATCTGAGTGAAATCATCTCTCGGCACAGAGTTAAAAAATGTTGGACATGAATATCCACGTGTAGTCTAGGTTACAGCAGGATCCTCATGAAATGAACGTAGTTGAGGAGCCAGCGAGGAGATGACAACAGGGCAAGAGAAGAAGGCAACTTTCAGAAGATGAAGGTCAGCTCTTAAGGCCGGTGTGGGCTCAGATAGCAGGGAACTCCGCAGACAAACATTCCCTCTGAGAAGGTCCTGCTCCGACCTGTAGCAGATGGACCTCTGGAAATGTCAGTAGGAAACATCCCAATGGTGTGGTCCTCTGACCAGCAGTCTGGTGGGGAGAAGCTGTTGATGGTCTTTGAGTGATTTGTAGAATTTGGATCTTTGAGATCATTTTAATTAATGCCCACCATGTGAAACCCAAAATAAGTCATGGAACTTTGGAGTTAGAAGGAGCTTGTTTCTCCCACCGAGGGAGGCCGGCCCCATCAGTTAGCCAGTGAGGGCGAGAGCCTTTACCTAAGTCTGTGGAAGTGTTTGATCCTGCCCTGGGCTTTGGGAAATTTACAGCATTTTAACCTTGACATTCACACCACTGCTAAGTACAGGTGCTAGCCGGTGGGAAGGTATAGTAGTTGAATGGTTTCATTTTATGTCTTTTATTTTCTCAGTGAAATGGGAAGCAGGGTCGCCAGCTAAAAGGGAGGAGGGAGGAGGTGTTGGAGATTTGAGGAGGTGGGGGACAGAGTCCAGTAGGAGCAGGAAGGTGGGGAAATAGGATGGACTTGGCAGTGACCATGTTGTGGGCAGCTAGAAGGGCTCGCTTGAGGCTTGGGGTCACTCATTCAAGGTGAGGTCAGCCGGCACGGCTGTGGGCTTTCCTGCAGGATTGCCGGGGCCTAGACCATGCTCCCCTGGTGCCCATGGGGACCCACAGTTGTGGATGATCCCACCCTCACCCCCCTTAGAGGGAGAATCCCACCAGATATGAGAAGCTCCCTATCTGCGCACTTGTCTGGCAGTTCTGGGCAGGACACCCAGGGCTGTCTCCACATGCAAATAAATGGAGAAAACAACACTAGTATAATTCCAAGCGCTTTCCGGGAGAAGTGGGAAAGCAAACATTAATTTCCGGAAGCATCTCCCAATAGGAGGTTGCCTGGGGTTGCCTTTGCAATTCACCCACTCACCTGCGATTCAAAGTTCTCTGTATCAACTCAGCAGATAAACCATGTCTTCGCTTTAAGCACTGCCGAAATAGCTTACCCAATGAGGGAAGATGTATCAATTAAACCAATCAGTGCACAAAAACCAAAAACCCAGCCTCCCTCAAGGAAAACAAGAATGCACAGGCATGAAGCATCTAATATCACTGGGCATTAAATCTGCAATAGGAAAGGGATGCTGACAAACAGAAGTTGTTGAGGTTTTGCTTAACAACCCCATGCCATGTAGCCCTCTTTTAACTCTTCACCCTTTCATTGGCGTTAGTGTCAATATTCCACCCTCTGTCACAGGCAGCTGTAACATTGCATCCAGCTTCTTAAAGCCTTTGGTTAGATCTGGGTGTCTAACCTCAAGATTATACAAAGCCAACTTTTTCAATACCAATTAAGAATCTCAGAAAATACAAAACCAATTATTTATCAAAATATTTGAGATTTGGGCACATTACTACAAACGATCAAGTAGATCAGTTTCCACAGGTTCCTATTTTTCAATGTGCTTGGGTTTCACAAGTATCAGTTTACAAAGAAGATACCAAAATATTGTGATTACATGTTTAGTTGAAAATACCATATTCACATTGCATTTGGATGTGTCCCAAATGCTCACACTTTTTGTCGGTTTGTTTTATTTTGCTGTCTCCCAGTAGTTTTCATTATTCCTACCACAAACACAGAGAATTTACACATTTAGGTGTCAAAACATTTCAATGTGGAATATGCACATTTTTGTCTGGAGTGAAACAGGTGCCTGGAACTTTGTGTTCTTTGAATGACCCAAGAAGGAGAACCAAGTTCCCTTCTCTTCAGTATGTTGGTGGTTAGAGCCCATTGAGTCCCAGGCAGACCCAGCACTTCCGGGTGGGTCTGGGTGGGGCCAGGGGCTGCAATTCATTCCTGCGTACAGGAGCTTGCGTCGGGTGTTTTCTGGGAATTTGACGGCCGCAGGCTCAGCCTCCAGTGGGAGCAGGTGGTACTGAGGAGGGCTCATCTAGCACATGCCTGCCCAGGGGCACCTGTGCAAAGGAAGAGGAACCCCCACCTGCAGGTTCACTTTCCCCCACCTTGGTCAGGTCCAGGCTATGCCCGCAGTGGGGGTGGGGGTGGGGAGAGGGGCAGGGGATGTGGGATGCTTTGCTGTACTGGAGCTCCTGATATCTTGCCACCAATTTTCATCCCTGCACCTCCCCAATGTAATGATTTGACTAATTTAGTTTTTACCTCCCAAATTAGACATCTTACATGCCACATTTATACTTCCCCATCTTATCCTAAAGGGAGGGAAAATGGGGGAGTTTATCCAATTCTCCTTCACCCAAAGCCATGATCCCTAATAGATCTAAACCACATATAATATTTGATATTTTTACAGACTTACAACACAGATGGTGCCCAGACCTGGTGCCAGCCTTCCTCTCCCCAACATGTCTCAGCCCGAAACACCCACTTCTAAGAATAAGAAACCAAATTATGCCTGAAAACAAGAGGCTTCTGTTTAACATGCTGGTTATATTGACTGAATATCATTTCAATTTAGCATCCCTCGTTATCGTGGGGTACCATGGGAATGATGAAACAGCTGCCAATTTTTTTTTTCCTGATCACGTTCAAACATTTAATGCTATCTGGCCAGGTGTGGACATGTATTTGTCTTTCAAACAGAAATTTTTATAAATCCTTATATATTTTTGGGTATCTTCTATTTCAATCAACTACTTAAAAAAAACTTTTCTATTTTGGAATAATTTAAGATTAACATAAAAATTTCAAAGAGAATGCAGAGCATTCCTGTTCCCTCTTGCCCAGCTATCCCCACTGTTGGCATCTGACATAAATACGGTATGTTCGTCCAAATGAAGAGGCCAATGTGGCTACCTTCCTATTAGCTAAACTCTTGACTTAAGCATTGACTGCTTTTGATTTTTGCTTGATAATTATAGAAAATCATTCTTCAGCCACTTTCCTTGGAACATTCTTAAAAGAGAGCTGATGAGCTTGCCCTCATCTCAGAAAGCTGCTTCGAAGGGGAGAGATTTTGTACACACAGTGTAAGCCTTTATTGATGGTCCTCATCCCTAGCCACTTCTCCTTCGGCGGGGGCCACGGAGATGGTGCTCCAGCAGCCACTCCTCCCCCATCTGAAACCGCTGGGCTCTGCGCTGGGGTTCTGCATGTCTGACCCACCTACCTGGAGCGATGCTCCTCTCAGCTCAGCTCACCTTTCCTCCCGCATTGAAACCTTGGAAGCCACCCAATGTCTGCTTGGAAGCTGCTGGCCACAGCCACTGCAGCTCCAAGGGTCCTGGGCATCTATGTGCCTATTCCACAGAGATGTGCATGCCCAGACTCGGGGTATCCCACCAGGGGGACTCTAGGGGGTCTGGCAGTCCAGTGCTTGGGGATCTCTGCCATTTTAGGGCCAATAGAGACAGCCAGGGAGGAGGCAGTGTGGCCTTCTTGGGTTGTGACCCTTTTCCTATCAGTGTGTTAAATCCCTTGGGGTCAAGGAGTCAGTGGACACACCAAGGGGATTTCAGGTTATGACCCTTTCCACCCGCACCCCACCAAGCATGAGGGCTGTGTACCAGGACAGTCTGGTTGATGTCCTTGCCCTGCCATTACTCTTTTCCCTGCAGCATGGCTATGCCTTCTCCAAATCAAATTAGCTGTGTGGAGTCTGGGGCTTTGTGTCCATTCGACTCCTGAATGACTGTGACACTCAATGGTGCTCTAAGTGTTGTTTTACCATGGTAATATCTCAAAGGAGGTCCAACTTCCCAGGCTCCCAGTTAGCCCACTGGGATGCACAATGAATTGCAGGGAATGAAGGAAGGGTCCCCTTTGCCTTTTTCACAGGCTTGTCTTGCTTTTTTTTTTTTTTTTATCCTCCTGGATTCTCCCTGTGCTGGTTTGAAAGCATGTATGTCCCCTAGAAAAGCCATGTCTTAATCTAAATCCCATTTCATAAAGGCAGAATAATCCCTATTCAATACTGTATGTTTGAAACTGTAATCAGATCATCTCCCTGGAGATGTAACCCAATCATGAGTGGTTGTTAAGCTGGATTAGGTGACAACATGTTTCCACCCATTTGGGTGGGTCTTGATAAGTTTCTGGAGTCCTATAAAAGAGGAAACATTTTGGAGAAAAGAAGATTCAGAGAGAGCAGAGCAGAACGACGTAGCCATGAGAAGCAGAGTCCGCCAGCCAGCGACCTTTGGAGATAAGGAAGGAAAATGTCTCCCAGGGAGCTTCATGAAACAGGAAGCCAGGAGAAGAAGCTAGCAGATGATGCTGTGTTCGCCATGTGCCCTTCCAGATGAGAGAGGAACCCTGACCGTGTTCACCATGTGCCTTTACAGATGAGAGAGAAACTGTGACCGTGTTTGCCATGTGCCCTTCCACTTGAGAAAGAAACCCTGAACTTCATTGGCCTTGTTGAACCAAGGTACCTTTTACTGCATGCCTTTGATTGGACATTTCTATAGACTTCTTGTAACTGGGACATTTTCTCAGCCTTAGAACTGTAAATAAGCAACTTATCAAATTCCCCTTTTTAAAAGCCATTCTGTTTCTGGTATATTGCATTCTGGCAGTTAGCAAACTAGAACACTCCCCCACTTGCCTGCCTCGAGAATCTGGCTATGGGTCTGCCCCAAGATTCAAGTCACAGGAGAAACAGGATTCTCAAGTGTTTATAACAAGGCTGCAGGAAACATAGAGAAAGCTCACATGTGCAGCCTCCATTAGGGCCAGACTCAGGCCTAGCCAAAGTCCACTCTTGCAGACCCACTGTCCCCACTGGTCAGGAAAACAAACTGAGATGCAGAGAGAGGAGAGTCTCTAAGAGCTCTGCATCAGTCAAGGCTCTCCAGAGAAAGAGAACCAGCAGGATCCATCTAATCTAATCCATTTACTCTAACCTGATATAATCTAATCTACCTACATACCTAAGAGATTTATTTTAAGAAAATGACTCATGTGATTGTGAGGCTGACAAGTCTGAAATCTGTAGGGCAGCCTGTAAGGCGGGAAATTCTGTTAAGAGTGATGTTTACATATTAAGGCTTAAGTCCGTAGGAGAAACCAGCAGGCTGGAAACACAGAGAGGAGTTGATGTTGCAGTTATGAGGCATATTTCTTCTTCTTTTGGAAACCTCAGTTCTTAGCTCTTAAGGCCTCCAACTGATTGGACGAGGCTCACCTGCATCATTGAGGGTGATCTCTTTTACTTAAACTCAACTGATATATCTACAAAATGCATCATAAGGACATGTAGGCCAGTGCTTGACCAAACAACAGATACCATAGCCTAGTCAAATTGACACAGAAAATTAACCAGCATAGCCTCTGAGCTACTAAGTGTCAGTTCACACATTTTATCATCATCATCATCACCATCACCATCATGACCACCACCACTGCCATCACTACCACCACACCATCACTACCACTAACACCATCACCACCATCACCACCATCATCTCCACCTTCATCACCATCCCACCACCATCACCACCACCACCACCATCACCACCACGACCACCACCACCACAACCACCACCACTACCTCCTCCACCACCATACCATCATCACCTTCATCACCATCCCACCACCACCACCACCACCACCACCACCATCATCACCACCTTCACCACCACCACCCTCGCACTCACTAATAATGGTATTCAAAAGAGACTTAAGCGTCGTTGTAAATGTTTTACTTCTATTATTTTTATTTAATCCTCTCAAGAGCCCTATGAGTAAATAGAAGAAATGAGATTTGAATACAGTCTAGTTTCCCAGCCCTTTTTCTAACCTCTGTGTTCTGTCTTTATGTTCAAAGCTCCTAAGTTCTAACTACTTGCTGCTCTCTCCCTTCAAAAAAAAAGTTTTATGATAATAATTCTTTACATTTTATCATTGTGTGGCACATTAGCAGTCACATTTTTTTTTCAGATTTTATTGGAAATTGAAAATCCCAGTTCCTTAGCTGTTAGTGTAGATATTCTACTCATTCAGTGAAGCTGTCTGTAGTAAATGAGTTCAATTTAGCATGGGTTGCTTTTTATATTAAATATTTAATAGGGTCACAATTTGAAAAAAGACACTTCCTGTTCTAGTTTGCTAGCTGCTAGAATGCAGTATATCAGAAATGAAATGGCTTTTAAAAAGGGGAATTTAATAAGATGCTAGTTTATAGTTCTAAGGCTGAGAAAATGTCCCAATTAAAACAAATCTATAGAAATGTCCACTTTAAGGCATCCAGGAAAAGATACCTTGGTCCAAAAAGGCCGATGATTTCGTTTCTCTCTCAGCTGCAAGGGCATGTGGTAAACATGGCAGACATGGCGAACATGGTGGCATCTGGTGACTTTCTCATGGCTCTAAAAAAAGGGGCTCTCTCCAAAATGTTTCCTCTTTTAAAGGATTAATGGGTGGAGTCACAACTTCATGGAAGCTGTCTGATCAAAAGTTACCACCCACAATTGGGCGGGTCACATCTCCAGGGGAACAATCAAAATGCTCCCACCTAGCAATACTGATGAGGATTAAAGGACATGGCTTTGCTGGGGTCCACCACAGATAAAAACCAGCACACTTCCTTTCATACTTATCCCAAGAGTGTCCAAGATATGATCAGGCAATTTCTCTTCAGAGAACATGGCCATCTGAAGCCAAGGCTCTCCCTGAAGTGTTTTGGGTCATTGACAAAAGTCCTGGCTACTGTATCCCATAAGGCCTTTGGAGACCTTCCATTGATTGGTTCACATTGGATGCCTGCTTTGGCTTCTTTGAATTAACATGTGGGTAGGAGGTGTTTCAAAGAGAGCAAGAGCAGAAGAGAAAGAGAAGTAGAAACCTATTTTAGTTTCTACCCACAAACTAGAATAAGGAAAATTCCTGGAAAGCTTTAAGATCATTATGGATGTTGGAGAAGGAGGTGTAGTGAAAGGAGATATAAATCTACACGATGTTCTATTTTTTAAAAGCCTTTGACTCCCTAACTTATTGAGTGTTCTATAAACTGAAGAAAGATTAATAACAGAATAGAATGACATTACTCTTTTTGACATGGCAAATAGGCATATTGTTCTACAATGAATATTGTTTTACAATGAAGTATTTACTAATCAATTCTGGGGCAAATGCTCAGACAGATAAGTAATGAGTTGGGATCCAAAACATTATTTCAAAATTTACTCTGCTTGACTGTTTACTACTTAACTGTTGTTCTCTACTTTTCATTTTCAAGACTAATTTTTCCTATCCTGATAATATCCCTTGAGGGTAGAATAATTTCCATGTATAAAATATACATGTTTACATATATAAAATATATTGTTATTGGGATCAGTCATTTGTAGACCATTATTAATGAAACTTAGTCTTTGTCTCCAGTCATTGGATTAACTTATTACATGATTTATTTCCCATTATAGTTAGATATACTATATTACCTATCTATATTTGCAGGTTATAATCAGTAATCATACTAGAAATTGGAAATTGTTTTTTTCTGGAAGCTTAGCCATTAAAAGGCAATCTGGCCTTTAACTAAATCTTGTACATCATCCACTTCCCACTTTCAGCAATAGACTTCCCATCCCCACCCCCCAAAAAGTGAGAAGGTATCCCTTTGACAATTTAGCTATTGAATATACCTGAATATAACTTCTAGCTAACTCATGGGAGCTCATTTATATAATCAGAAAGTAGGAGATATTAATACACTCCTCCTAGGGTGTTGAGAGAATTAAGTAAGATAATGTTTGGAAGCACTTGTCAGAGTGCGTGGACTTAGACACAAACCAAAGCACTCCCTTGCTGGTATGTCTGAGGACAAGTGTCACAATGATGGACAGAGGGCCTTGGCCCTCGGGCTGGTAGCTCAGTGAGATGATCAACTCCAGCTTGACCTTACACATTTCTGCCAGACGATTAGAAAATATGGAATCTTCTGTTGAACTGTGAGAAGCACAGATGATCAGATGTTGCTAATTATGATTCTCACCCACCCAGGTCAGAGGTTATGTGAAGAAAGCTTGTGCCGAAGGGGCCCGGATTCTGTGCGGTGAGGGAGTGGATGACTTGAGCCTCCCCCTGCAAAATCAGGCAGGCTACTTTATGCTTCCCACGGTGATTACAGACATTAAAGATGAATCCTCCTGCATGAAGGAAGAGATATTTGGGCCAGTGACGTGTGTCGTCCCCTTTGATAGCGAAGAGGAAGTGATCAGAAGAGCCAACAGCACCAAATATGGCCTGGCAGCTACAGTGTGGTCCAGTGATGTGGGACGTGTCCACCGGGTGGCTAAGAAGTTGCAAGCAGGGTTGGTGTGGACCAACTGCTGGCTCATCAGGGAGCTGAACCTTCCTTTTGGAGGCATGAAGAGTTCTGGGATAGGCAGAGAAGGAGCCAAGGATTCCTATGACTTCTTTACAGAAATCAAGACTATCACCATTAAACACTAATCTTTGCCAATGGCAAAGCTGCTCGGTGGCTGCCTGGTCGTCCAGTTGTGGTAATTGAAATACTTTTGGAGGAAACTTGGAACAAGAAGAGGGTAAAGTTTGATCCATGTCTAGAGTCATGTATAATTAATTCCAATTCTTAGTGGATGTCCCTGTTGAGGCTGTAGTGTACTAATCCTAAAAAAAGAAATAAATGTCAAAAAATTCTAGTAACCGGTATGGTGTGTGTCTTCTGCTTGGACTTTATATTAAATCGTAAAGGTGTTTCTATTGCTTTTTTCCTGGATGCCTCAAATGATCAGAGGAAATTGTGGTTGTCAGGTGTTAAGGATCATGCTCAATGTCACGAAAATATTTATTCATCAAAGGAAAATTCTGCTGTCAAAGTGAGGGCATTGATGGAGAAAGAATAAGATTCTGAGAACTGGAATGCGGAGGATATATGGGCTGATAATGATGACAGTAGGGGCATTGAAACCCTAGATTATGCTGAGTCTTCTTTGCCAGATAAACCTGTAATGGTCTGCCCTGAGGACTCAGACACCCCACCTCCAGTCTGCCCTGAGGAAACAGCTACCCTGACTTTCTCTGCAGATATTAACCCTGCTGTGCCTGATAAGCTTGCAGCCACCTCCTCTGATGAATCAGACCTACACCTCCAACTGAAGAGTTTAATCCTGTTTTACCAGATGGAACTGTAATGGAATACCCTGAGGTAGTTGACTTGCAGTTAATTCCTTTCATGACCCACTCTCACTATACTTCTTTTCTTTCAGGCCTATAACTAAACTGAAATCCCAACAGCCCTGAGTGTGTGACCCAGGAGGAGGTGTGTTACACTCCAAAAGAACTGCATGCTTTTTCAACTTACGCACATAGAAGTCAGGGAGCTATGTGTGAAAACAGGTATTAAGGGTGTGGGATAATGGTATCTTCCAGTTTGAAAGTATCATGTACCCCAGAAAAGCCATGTTTTAATTCTGCCCCAAGCTTGTAGAGGCAACTGTTTCTTTTAATCCTAATTCATACTGTGGGTTGACAATTTTGACTAGAGCATCTCCACAGAGATGTGACAAGCTCAATTTTGGGTGTGACCTTTGATTAGATGGAGATGTGATTCCACCCATTCCAGGTGGGTCTTGATTAGTTTACCAGAATCCTTTAAAAAAGGAAACAATTTGGAGAGGATCAGAAATACAGAGCTGACAGAAATCTTAGAGCTGAGCTGACACAGATACCAACACTTAGAGAACAGAGACATGAATATTTGGAGATGTTTGGAGCCCAGCAGATGTCACCATGAGATATTAAGCAAGCAAGAACCTGGAGAGAGCCAAGGGAAGCCAGGAGATGAAGGCCAGCCTTGGAGAAACAAGGAACCCCCACAGGAACACAGGGTGAAAGCAATGGAGCCCAGGAGCAAGGGACCAGCAGATGCCAGCCACATTTCTGGCTCTCTAAAATGTTTCCTCTTTTAAAGGATTCCAGTAAATTAATCAAGAGTTGCTTCTGACCCATCGGCCTTTCTTGAATTAAGGTATCTTTCTCTGGATGCATTAGTCTGCACATTTTTATAGGCTTAGAACTGTAAACTTGTAACTTATTAAGTTCCCCTGTACAAAAGCCATTCCATTTCTGGTATATCACATTCTGGCAGAATTTAAGAAACTAATACATGATGGAAGGAGCATAAAGTTGGATCAGGCTGTAGTTATTGATATGGGCCCACTGTGCAAAGATTTCAGATTCAGTGGTATAGTTTGAGGGGTTAGAAAGGGCTGTAAAAGTTGACTGAAGCCAGGACCAGAAGGTAGTCTGAAATCAAAATGCCAAAAGTGCTCCAGGATAAAATAGATGAAGGGAGCCAAAGGCTTAGAGAGATTGGAGTTCTAGAGTGGATTTATCATGTAAGACCTGCTAACCCACTCCAGAAATGTCCAGAGGACACATTTTTAACCAGTACTATGATGAATAAATATGTGAGAGCAGCTCCTTCATCCCTGAAGAGCTTTGTGGTTGCTCTTCTCTGTAGGTCAAATATTACCATGGGGACTGCTGCCACTGATCTTGGATCCTTAGATACAATGCGGATGATCAGATCCCAGGTTGGTATGAAACAAATGGTGGCATTTAATCACCGAATACAATGTGTGCGTGACTACCAAAATGGACTGCAGACTCAAAGCAGTAATCAAAATGGTCTGAATCACAGAGACCTATGGCATTGGCTAGTTGATTATGAGGTACCTAGAAGTAAAATAGATGGGCAGTCTAGTAAATTCTGACTTGATCCTTATAAGCAGAAGAATTCTATGTCAAGTGAACAAAAGTCTAACTTGAATCATGAAAACAGAGTCACAGCCCCTTAATCAATTCCCAGACCTTGGGCAGTTTACAGAGCCAGCACCCCTTAAATGAAGGAAAGTGGGGTCCCCTTGGAGAAGGACCTTGCTGCACTGCCAAAAATTTGATGACATTATGATGATTGAACATAGTGAACAAGAAATAGCAACTAGGTCAGGACTTAACTGTGTGCCTGAGAGTAGGAGATAAGTCCAACAAAAATTCGGGGGCCTTCTACCTCAGTGAAATCTTTAGGCCACTAGTATTGTGGGCCATGACAAGATATTACTTCAAAGATGAAGGATGAACTGTTGCATCTGACCTTTCCTACAACTAAAAAAGATGAACAACACCTATGTAGCCTCTTGGGATTTTGGAGGAAACATGTTCCTCATTTGGGTGTATTACCAGTATTATGGATACCAATTACCCTCTTCCCCATCACCCTTGTTATTGTCCAATTGGCTGATAAACAATGTGGGCAGGGGTAGAAGGGATGGAGGTTATATGTGGGCTCAGCAGCATGGACTTCCACTCACCAAGTTCAAGTTAGCTACAGCTGAGTGCCAGTCTTCCAGCACCATAGACCAATACTCAGTGTAGGGCACATTCCCTGAGGTGATCAGCCTTCTACCTGGTGGGAGATTACTCACATTGGACTACTTTCATCATGGAAAGGCCAAAATATTGTCCTTACTGGTATTGACATGTACTCTGTATATGGATTTGTCTTCCATGTAAATCATGCTTCTGTTGAAACTACTACCCATGGCTTTACCAGCTACACTCAGTAATGTGATGTCCCACAAGAAGTTCTCTGCTCCAAGGCATGGGTCCCTGGGCTTCTTGCCTTGGAAACACAGCAGCTGTCACCATGGGATGATCAAGAGCCTCCCCAAGGATGAGTCTCCCAAACCTGTCCACCTCACCATTTTCCTGGGCTGCAAGGCTGGCATGACCCATATCGGGCAGGAAGTAGATAGGCCAGGATCCAAGGTAAACAAGAAGGAAGTGGTGGAGGTAGTGACCATATGCAGACACCACTCATGGTAGACATAGGCATTGTGGGCTATCTGGAAACCCCTTGTGGCCTCCACACCTTCAAAAGACCATCTTTACTGAGCATATCAGTGATGAGTACAAAAGGTACTTCTGCAAGAACTGGCATACATATAAAAAGGCCTTCACCAAGTACTTTAAGAAATGGCAGGATGGCAATGGCAAGAAGCAGCTGGAGAAGGACTTCAGCAGTATGAAGAAGTACTTCCATGTCATCCATGTCATCACGCACACCCAGATGTGCCTGCTTCCTCTGCGCCAGAAGGCCTGCCTGATGGAGATCCAGGTGAATGGAGGCACCGTGTCTGAGAAACTGGACTGGGCCCATGAGAGGTTGGAGCAGCAGGTGCCTGTGAGCCAAGTGTTCAGGCAAGATGAGTTAATCAACATCATTGGAGTGACCAAAGGCAGGGGCTACAAAGGTGTTGCCAGCCATGAGCACTTCAAGAAGCTACCTTGTAAGACCCACCAAGGACTGTGCATGGTCACCTGTATTGGGGTGTGGCATCCTGCCTGTATGGCCTTTTCTGTGGCTCAGGCTGGACAAAAAGGCTACTACCACCACACCGAGATCAACTAGAAGATCTGCAAGATTGGCCAGGGCTACCTTATCAAGGACAGCAAACAGATAAAAAACAATGCCTTCACTGATTTTGAACTATCTGACAAGGGCATCAACCCTCTGGGTGGCTTTGTCAATTACAGTGAGGTGACCAATGACTTTGTCATGCCAAAAGGCTATGTGGTGGGGACCAAGAAGTGGGTGCTCACCCTCTACAATTCCTTGCTGGTCCAGACCAAATGTTGGTCCCTGTAGAAGATTGACCTCAAGTTCATCAACACTACCTCCAAGTTTGGCCATGGCCACTTGCAGACCATGGAGAAGAAGGCATTCATGTGACCATTTAAGAAAGACTGAATTGCAAAGGAAGAAGGAACTCAGTGTTAGGAACAGATTGTGCAACTGGTAGGGTCTCAATAAAAAGTGATTTTCCAATCAAAACAAACAAACAAAACTACTACTTAGAGAATGCCTTATCCCCTGTCATGGTGTTCCATACAGCATTGCTTATGACCAAGGAGACACCACCCTGACTAATACAATCAAGAAATATTGATTTAATCATTATTAATCACTAAGGGTCTTAAGTGAAGGAATGGGCATATGCTCATGGAATTCACTGGTCCTACCGTGTTCCCCCTCATACTGAAGCAGCAGGCTTGATAGAATTTCTTCCTTGTTTTGTTATGAACATGGTTGTACATATATATAAAGTAAATATCTTTGTTTTCTTCCCTATCTTAACTCCTTATCATATAACACAAACTGAATTAATTTTATGTCATTGTATTTAAGTTATTGGTTATCAAATGAATATTACCCAAGGACTCTCATGTTTTTCTGGGGAAACTGTTAATGTGTTTCAGGACAGTTGGATTGTGTTAGGTGAAAGCATGACTATGTTATTGTTCTATTCAGACATTAAGAATGGTTTAAGGAAATGTGAATGGGTGCCAAGTTAACAAGGGGTGGGGTGTGATGGTTAATTACACATCAACTTGGCTATGTTATGAAGTCCACTTGTTTGGTAGAGTTACACTGGCCTGATTGTTACTATGAGGTTATTTCGTGAATTTAAATCATTAATCAGTTGATTGCATCTATGGCTGACTACACCTATGATTAACAGGAGATTGCATTCAGCAGTGAGAGAAGTCTCCTCATCTAATCACTTGAAGGCCTTAAAGGAAGGACTGATGAGTTCAGCTGTCAGAAAGAAAAATTCTATCTCTACTCCAGACAGTCAACTTTTCCTGTGGAATTCATCAACACTGTATCAGTCAAGATTCTCTAGGGAAAAAGAACTAATAGAAGATATCTGAAAGCATGAGTTTTATAAAAAAGGTCTCTCAATGCATGAGTCCAAATTCCATAGGGCAGGCTGCAAGCTGGCAACTCCGATGAAGTTTTTCAATGAGTTCTCCAGAAGAAGCTGACTGACTGAAGTAGAGATGAAAATTTTCTCTTCTGACTGCTGAAATCATCACTTCTCCTTTTAAAACCTTCAACTGATTGTAGTAAATGTCTCTCCTTGCTGAAGGCACTCTACTTAGTTGATTGTAGATGCAAGCAGCCATAAATGCATTAACTTACTGCTGATTTATGTCACAAAATGTCCTCACAGTAACAGACCAGTGCTTGCTCGACCAGACAACTGGGCGCCATTATCTGGCCAGGTTGACACATGAGCCTAACTATCACAATCACCATCAGTGTTTCCAACTTGTGGCCTACCTTGTGGAACTTGAACTTGCCAATTCCCAAAGATGCCTCCTGAGCCAATCCCTCTAAGAAATTTCTTGCTATTTTTACACATATATATGTTCTGTTGTTTCTTTTTCTCTGGAGAACCCTAATATAATGAAGAAATAAGGATTTACACATATTATTTAAAGTTGTGCATTTAATCATTATTAACCACTAAAGATCTTGAAATATTATATAACTAACAAAAATTAGAAAATAAAATGCACGCACAAAGAGGTAGGACAAATGTACTAAATTCCTTTACCTGTTTTCATTGTGGAAAACCAATACACATTATGTGAAGTTTATAAGTCCAGAAATACAGGCATTCATATGTGTTAGTTCCAAGATACAGAAGACCTAAGCGCAGAGATATTTAAAAATAGTTACTTCTGGGGAGTAGATCCAATGATGTGGTAGGAGTAGATTTACTTTCACTTATATTGGGAGGTACTTGCTGAGTTATTTGTGATTTTTACTATGTGCAGAAACATCCTTTTATAAATAATGATATATATTTTTTAAAACTCTTCTGGTGTGCTTTTCCACTGGAGTAGGAATTGGGGGTGCTCCATGTTTTCCGAGGGCATTCTAGGCCTCTAGGCCTCTGACCTGTGGTTGCTTTCAAAGGTCTGAGTCACCTGGTGTGCCAGTTTGAAGCTATTATGTACCCCAGAAAAGTCGTGTCTTTTAATTCTTCTTCAGTATCGCTTCATAGCATCTTTTTTATTGTTTCCATGGAGATGTGACCCACCCAATTGGGAGTGGTAACCTTGATTAGATGGTTTCCATGTAGATGTGTCTTCACCCATTTAAGGTGGGGTTACTTACTGGAACCTTTTAAGAGGGAATCATTTTGGGAAAAGTTTCAGTGCTGACAGAGCCCACACAGCCAGAGACCTTTTGAGATGCATAAAGAAAATGCCCCTGGGAAGCCCTTGAAGAAACCTGGAGAGAAAGCTAGTAGATGTCACTATGTGCCTTTCCAGCTGAGAGACAAACCCCGAACATCATCGGCCTTCATGAGCCAAGTTATCTTTACCTGGATGCCTTAGTTTGGATATTTTTATAGCCTTAACTTAATTTGGACATTTTCATGGCCTTGGAAATGTAAACCTGCAACTTAATAAATTCCTTTTTAAAAAACCGTTATGTTTCTGGCATATTGCCTTCCGGGAGCTTACAAACTAAAACACCTTGTATCTTGGGAACCCAGGGAGAGTGTCTTCTGCCAGAGCTGACCTGGGATGCCTGCTTTAGGTGGGGTTAAAGCAGAAAGATGAGTCTAGTGGCCCAAGGAAACCAGTCTGCTCAGTAGAAAGACCTTAGAAGCAGGTCTTATGAGGATCTCCCACTGTGCCCATTCCTGCAGACAGGAAGGAGAGGCTGTTCTGGGAAGACCCACCAGCCCTTAGGCCATTCATACTGGACACCACCCTAAGTCTGAGCCCACACTTTTAAAACTCCAAAGCCCTTAGTCTTTCTTTGTTTCAGATCTGCTTGTCTTCTGGGAATTTGGGGTGTCCTTTGCTGGAGGAGGGGAACCTGCAGCTGACTGTGTCCCCATTAATGATGGTTTCAGGGGTGTAGTTTTCAGGGGACATTTTGTTCCTGTGTATCTAGAAAGAGCCTCCGGGATGCATTCTGGTATTATCTGCCCAAGAGTCCGCAAATTCACCTCGCCAGCCCCTGCTGCCAAGCTCGTCACTGCCCGGTCAGTGCTGACTCACAGGAAGTCTGTGTAAACCTTCCAAATCAATGACAGGCAGCTGTTCTGGGAAGAAGCACATTTCTGATTGCAGCTGGCCTTTCATCAGGTATTGGGAATTCGCCTCGTCCGGCCTGCTGGCCTAAGGGTCTGGCAGCCCCACGCACCTGGCTGTGCTTTCCGGGCCCACGCCTCAGCGCATTCATCACCCACATTCCTCTGTCCAGTCTCACCCTCGAAAACGTCCTCACACTCCAGTCGCCTCTCGAATGCAATTCCAGTGTGACGCAATGATTTCTGACAAAGCTGTGAAAAACGCTCCCTGGAATATTTAGAATTGGCGGAGCCACTGAATCAGAACCAGGCTGAGTTGCGAGCTCACGCTGCGTACCTCCTGTCCCACCCCCAGTGACTTGCCAAAGACCCAACAGCAAACAGTCCCATTAGGGGGAACTGGAAATACAGGAATATCTGAGCGTCAGCAGGGTAGGGGTGTACTGGGGACAGTGACAAATAACTGTCAATGCTGAGAAGTCCTTTGGCATTCCTTCCCATGGACAGTGGGCAGCTGGCCTCTCTCTCCACTGAGGACAAGATATGGGGATGGGGCAGGTTTTAATTACAGATGTTGGAGTTGAGTTTCTATGTAAAACCGGAAGCACTTTATTTTAATGCTTCAAGCTCAGCAACAGTCAATGAAGAGGGTGGAACCCCCTTCCCTAGGGACTCTAAGGCAGGGTGGGGCACCTGTTGGGGGGGCCTGGACTGCCCCTGGGGGAGCAGTTTCTCCCGTGGGTAATTTCTGTGGTGGCTGAGCTGCAAAACTCTGCTGCAGGTGCGCAGTTGCCTGGATGGGAGCAGATTCCTGTGTGGGGCAGAAAATGCTGTCTGCAGGGTCCTGTTACAGGGTCCCACAGTACCATCAAAGGGCGGCCACGTGAAAATCAACAGCGAGAACTCACACATTTCCAAAGAGGAGAAAGCTGATTTTTGTGCAACATCCTTGAGAAATCAAAGCTTAGGACACTCATCAAGATAGGTAAAAACTTGTAACATGAGCATATTTATCTGTTCAGGGGGATTTTTCAACTCTTCCTCTGATGTTTCAAGTTCAGCAAGATATAGACTTTCGATGTGCTTGTTTCATTCATTTTAGATCTCTCTGGGGAAATGCACCCTCCCACTTAATAAATCAGCAGAGAGCAGTTTGGAAGGGGTATTTATAACTCTCTGGAACCCCACAGCTGGGGGCTGAGTTAGTGGTGTGCATTCAGGCTGAGTTCCATCTAGTGCGGTGTACACACAGCCCCATTCCTGCAGAAGTATTTACCCAAGTGCTGAAACCCAGCTGGGGTGACGGAGCTGACCTCTCCTCTCCTCCCCCCTTCCTCTGTTATCCTAACTAAAGGAGAGCGTTCACATCTCTGGGACAGCGTTCGCAGATAACATACTTCACCCCTTCCTCAGGATGTATGGAGTGCATCCTAATCTTGGGAAGACCAACTCCCTCCAACTTTAAGGTTAGAAACAATTAGACGAGAAAATCTCTTCTCCTGATTTCTTGTAACTGTTGAAAATGATGAGTAGTGGAAAAATTGCTTCAGGTCAGACTCTCCTTGCACTCTGCGAACTTTGCACTGTATTGTTTATAGAAAGAATATAACATCCCCATGACATGATAAGGCAAATGCTGCTATTTTTGCCTTGTGGCCATTTATAAATTGCTATCATAAGCAAAGGGCCCGAGGGTGCAGAAGTGACTAGCTGGACAGTTCACTGCACACACGCTCTCGTTTGCTCACTTTTGCTGCAGAAAACACCTCTGTTTGTCCTGGCAAACCCATTTTAGAAAAATATTTTCCACCTTGGCCACAATAGATGGCTTCTTATATCCTATTTGGATTGCTTCCAAGTCAGCTGTAGAGAAAATAGCATTTAATTTCAAAGTGCCAACAGATCTTAAGGTGCCCCACTCCTGTTTATTTTATGACTTATGTATTTTAAAACATATATCAGTGTCATTTCAATACTTCACTTGCAGTTCTCTGAACATGAATTAAAATGCTCTTCCTTGGGGCTCCATCTCAGTCTCTCTAGAGAACAAGCCCCTGGAAGGCAGGGATTGGTTTTCATTTGAGATTCAAGTCAGGATTTCTTTGTTCCTACCGATCCTGGATCAGTGCCTTAGATAGAATAGAGATGAAATAAAAATTTACTTTACTGAACTTAATACATATCAAAATCACTAAATGACTATATAACTGTCTTGTGTCCTGGAGAAATAAAATACTTGTCCATGGTGAGGCCAATTCCTAGTTATAATGGTTGTTTGTTGCACTTTGCTGATTTCTAAGAGAGTCCTATTCGCCCCACACCTGACCAGCAGAATGTGGTGATGGCGCTGGTGCTTGGCTGAGAGTGGGGGACCAGTGGTGGTGACTGGGGCCAGGGCCCAGACCAGCCACGGACAGCGTGGCCTGGCGCAGTCCCACGGAAGGTGTGTTCCATTTACAGTGGTAGTTCAAATGGTCCTTGAGCCCCACTTCCCAGGGCAGCCACTGGGTCACTGCCATCACAGAACTCCTAGAAGGCCTCATAGTATTTCTGGAACAGCCCCCAGACTGTGTGCCTGGCCTTTAAGGAAAAAAGAAATGCCATCAATAAAAGCTCAAAAGAGAAGTAGGGACCAATAAATCAATCTATTAGGAAGAAATAGGCTTGGACATTTTTGGAGAAATTTTAAATGAGGAATTATTTGACTTGAGTTTCAGGTTATTTTGCCAAAAAACTCACAAAAGCCATGGATTTACGTCTTACCCAATGAAGCCTTCTAGTGGGGTGGCCTGGCCAATGAACTTGGTGACATCATGGGCCAGAAATGTCCCTGGGTCCAGTGCCTGAGCATGCATGTACAATGTCTGTCTGCTCTCAGTTCATAGAACCCTGAAGTCATTCTTTTTCCTTCCTTTCTTTATTTGTATGTTAGTTCTGAAATCATAGCATATCATAGCAAAAGTTTTGAATTCTATCTATGCCTGAGAAACACAAGTTAAATGAGCATGTATCTCATCTTATTTTTGAATATCTTTTACCTCCTAAAGAAAAACTAAAACCTACAGTGGAGTTTATTGAAGTGAAGACTTATTTGGAGTGTTATGCTTGGCTGGGTGCATTTTGGGAGAAGAACATGCCCAGTTGGAGGCAGGTGGTATGGATACTTTCACTAAGTGGGGTTTCTAATCCCCAGAGGGCCCTTAAATAACCAGAGAGCAGTCGATGTCTATCCTCGGATAAGATGCATGCTCGAGTGCAAATTCTGCCCCTCTGGGTTCCAGGCTTATGCTAGAACTTAAAGGAAGCAGGTGATTTCCACAGGGCAGAGTCATCTGTTTGAAGAAGGTTCGTGATAAAGGAGTTGAACTTACTGTCCCACAATCACTTTGCCAACACTAACTCATTCATCTTTTGTGAGAAAGGGGAAAACAAATCCAGGCTATGCGTGTGGAATGGAAGGGGGCATTTCCGTAGTTTTTTCAATAGTTTACATTCTGAATGGAATCTTCTCAATAGTAGCTTAGAAGAGAGACTTCATCAAAGGTTTTGTTTTTCATGTGTTATAGCTATTTATTCAGTGGGAATATTTCGAGGGCCTATTGTATTTGCAGGATGGTACAAGGGGGCACAGAAGGAAGGTGGATTCTAAGTCCCTTGTTTGAAGGAGCTTTTAACAAAGTGAGGGAGAATGGAAAAAAAATGGCTCAACAATAGAACAGAGACTAAAATTAAATAATACAAACTCATATAAATAAATAGAATATAAAGCCAGGAGGGAATTAGCATGAACAGATATCATTACGGTAAGGTATCATATGGTGAATGATGGGAACATGTCAAGAAGTTCTGAAAAAGCGCAGGATTTAGTTGACTGGTAGAAAAGGGGCAGACTGGAGTTCTAGAAAAGGGAATGCATTCGTGAGTATAGAGACTATTTTAAAGAAATTTTATTGTGATTATTTTACCCTGCTCTGGGAGATGATTCCCCTGGAATCCAATTCTCCAGGAATTGTGGGATTTACTGGCCCTTTTGAAAGAAGATTGCTTCATACATACCTTTGGTTGCTCTGTCCAGTTTGCGGTATCTATGACTGAATTACTTGTGTAGAGTTGTTTTCTTAAAGACACCAAGTCCTCTGAGGTAGGATAGCTGAAGCAGTGCATTCTGGCCTAGTGAGTCTGTTTAATTTGGGGATTATTTTTGTCTTCTGTGGAACAGTTTTGCTAACAGTGAATTTAACAGCCTCATTTCCTTCCCACTAGAAAATTCTGATCTCCCCTGAAACCTTTGCTGGGTCTATTAGATATTTATTTCATAATTTATTGGAGTTTTCATCTCTGGATATTTAGTTACTGGAGTTTCCATCTCTGGATATTTAGTTAACTGAACATAGCTTTTCTGGACTGAAGAATCACATCTCTGAAAGCCTATATTTTGTCAGAATAACCTCTTGTCTTCTAATTTCTTCTCCAGTCCTTTAAAGCCTAAGTTGGCAAATTGTTAAATTTCTATAGCAGTGTCTCCTTAAAAATGCCAGCAAGGCATTTCAAAATGCAAATAAAGTCACAGCTTCTGCACATTTTTCAGCTAGGAAATAGTGTACAGGTCTGAACTGGCTAGATTTAGGGGCTAAATCCTTTTTTATTTTATTTGGTCATTGCAGGCCTGCATAGCACTGAGTGCTCTGCTTTTTCCATGGATTGAAACACTACTACTGTGAGGCTGTCTGGTTGTGTCCTTGACCTTCTCACGGGGAGCCATGTGGAGGGCCGAGGGACTGGGCTAATAGGAAAATAGAAGTGTGAGTTGGACCAGTTATCCCCAGCGCCTAATCTTGGCTGGTGGGAGTGAATGAGAGGAATGAACTGCCTGCAGCCATGGGGTGACACTGGGTCCACAGCGCTCGCATTCCAGTGTTTGCATTCCGATGTTCATTGTGCTCCCAGCTTGGTGAGGTCTCTTTGCCCAAGATGAGGAGGTGGGGTGGGGTGTGAGGCCATAACTGCCTGCCCTGGTGGGCAGCCTGCTTTCCTGCATACCTAATCTGGGCTTGGGGATGGGAGGAGCCTCCTTGCTTTCTCCCTTTTGCACTCCTGTCTCTCCACCTCTTTTTCTACTCTACATCAATATGATATTTAGTGTGCTTTACATACTAATTTTATTAGTGTGCAGATTTCAACTTTTTTTTTTTTTTTTTAAATATCTGGCTCATCAAACATTCTCCACCTCCTTGCAGCTCTCCACCCTTAGGTATTTCTTAGATACTGTCAGAACAGCCTGTACCCAGAGCTGAGATCCCGGGATCACATTTGTGTGGGTCAGTATTGCTAAATAAGATGGAGTGTTAAGATTATAGGGTTTGTATTAAGTTACTGAGTTGGAGCCATAATGTGAGCTGGCATGGCAACCAGTGTCCCCTGGCACATTTCCTAGATTTGCCTTTCTGCAACCTTGTGCTTTTCAAGGAAATGCCTGAGTGGTCTGGTTCTGCTTGGGTGGCAGGGAATGGGGACATGTTAGGTGACACCCCTCTTATCTTCAATTCAAATGGGGCCAAAGAGCAGGAAGAGAGAAAAAGAACAGTCCAGCCCTGGTGGTCTTGCTGTGCATTGATCTGGCACACAAGCTAATGAACCCAAAATGTTCTCCTTGGTACTATGATTGCTAAATGGCTGGGGGAATCTGGGCTACCTTTCAACCTGGTGGTTCCCTGCCCTGGACTGCTCCATACTGGAGGACAAATGGATGATTCTTACTTCCCTGCTTCCTGGAGCCTCTGAGTGGCAGAACAGGGCTCGGTAGAAGATCTCTGTAGCATCTACAGCCCCTGGGTGGAAATCCAGGAGGGGAAGGGATGAGATATGGGCAGATCTATTTGCACACTTGGCTCTCATCCTTGTGGATCCCGGCCACAAGGTCCACGAATGGCTCATGGTACTTGTCAATTCTGTAGACAGTGTGAGCTCTACCGGGCCGAAGATGGCTTCATTACGGAGTGCTTTTTGACCAGCCAAAGAAATCTCATACTGAGGTTGACAGTGTTCCTTGGGTGATGAAAATAAAACCGTTTCTAATAGTCAGGCTTCTTTCACATCTGAACCTGAGCTCACAGCTCCTAGTCATCATACCTCACCCCAGACCCAGGCTTCAGGAGAGGGGTCCCTGTTACAGTCCAGACCAGGGGCTGGTGGGACTGGGGTAGGGCTTGGTTGATTGTAGAAGAAGATGGAAGACTAGAAAGAGGCAGGACCTTGTCCTGGATGTTCCCAAAGGAGGGGGGCAGGTGCTGACCAGCCGGGCATCCCCCAGAGCTGGGATAAATTCAGAACACGATGTCCGTGGCAGTGACCGCCAGATGGCAGACTCTGCATGTAGCTGCCAGCAGCAGGGACCCTCCTGTCCCACGGGGGCAAGCACTACAGCAAGAATACAGAGCAGCAGAGATTCCAAAGCTGGTAAGAAGCCAGTGGCTTCAGGACGTATTGTGTAGAGAGCAGCATTCTGCTGGAATTCAAGGGTGAGACTCTGGTTCCCAGCAGGGAGATAGAGAAAAGCAAGGCCAGGTCTGGTGCTAGACAGCAATGGGAGCTTGCTGAAAACCACAGGTTCTTCAGAAAGAGAAAGGGCTGTCTCTTATGGTCACCAAGAAAGGAGAGAGAAATCTGAAAAATCTTACCTCTGCCTCCAGGAGTCTAAAGAGTTTATGGCTTTTATGGATTCACACAAGGGGAGGGGGGTTGTTACCATTACATTGACAAGTAGCTAAGCTAAAAAAGCCATTACAATAATAAGGATAAGCAACGATGGTATTATGTAAAGGTAAAGCTAAAGTAACCATTACAATCACTCATGCAGGCAACTCTAGCTGGTGGTTACAGAGATCCAGGAGAGCTACCCTGAGCCAGACCTGTCCCCAGGCCTGCGGGAGAATTTAGTGTCTTATTTTAAGAGCAAGTGGGCGACCTTATCAGGGGAACTGAGGCATTAGGTCAGGGTTGAAACACGCCGTGTCCACTCGAGCCAGCCCTCCTTTCATCTCTTCTTTCTCTGCCTCGGACTTGGGGACCCTCAGCTGAGCCAAACCTGTATGTGAAGGTCAGACGGGCATTGGGGGAGGTGGAGGGGGGGGCACTGAGGGAGAGAAATGGGCCACAGAAGCTGGGACCTAGCCAAAAGCTGAGAATTTTTCGTCTATAGGGCCGTGGTAAGGCACACATTAGACATGGTATATTAAAGCACTTTAAAAATAAAATCCGTGTGAAAAATACTAAGTCAAATAAGAATGGAGGTACTGAAATTTCATAAGATGGAGGGGTCAGGCCCTTTTCAGCCCCAGGGGCATTGCTTGTACTGTCTATTCTTCTGTACCCCCCAGCCTGCCCCAATATTCCATGTAGATAGCTCCCATTTATTCAACATCCCTTTTAGATTCACTTCAACAGCCCTTTCCCAGCGAAGTCTTTTCTGTCTTCCCAGACCAGGTGCCTTTGGCAGCTTAGCTCATCTAGTATTTTGCTTATGCTGTCAGAGTCCTTTCTCATTGTGGTCTCTCCCACAGGCAGGTAAGCCTCCTGCAGACAGATGGCCCTGTTCCCTGCTGGTCCCACAGAGCCTAGTCCAGTGCCTGGCATATTTCAGGTGTTCAATAATAGTTTGTTGAACAAATTAACATTTTGAGAGAAAAAGGACTTTTTTTGGTAAGAGAAAACAGGGGCATGATTGTTAGTCTTTGGCATTACAGAACACTTAGGGACATAGATCATTTTATAAGCACATTTTAAAGACCCCCAAGGAAGCACTATTCAAAGGGACCCTATTAGAGAGAGTTGTAGATTCAAAGTCTCCAGATACTGACATTGAAGTCCTGATATATTAGGTCCAGATTTCACATAAAAACAAGCAAAAGCGAAGTGGGTTTTCCTGTCTTGTTTTCAAAGAAAATTCAAGTTTTACTGGAGGGACAACAGGCAGGAACGGATTTTTCTCATATCTTGCATCCTGTCCCCATAAATCTATGTTGCTAAATCACATAAAAATAAATGTTTAACATGTTCTTTGAGGGGAAATTAAGTCATGCCCATAGCTAGAATGGAAACTGTGGAAGTGGGAAGCCACTCGTTTGGTTTTGATGAATGTTAGCGTCCTTTGGTGTTTCCAGCAAAAGAATCCAGTCTTGGCTGGGGTGAAAGTCACATGATCAAAGGGAAGACTGGGAAGCCAGTCTTGGAAATGAGCAAGAACTGGAATAGCTCAATGTAGCTCAAACTGCTACTCAGTCTTGCCTCAGTTTACCTGAGGTTCTTTGAGCCCATTCCATCTTTGTTCTATTTATCATGCTTTTCAGGTTTAAATTCTAGAGAGAGAAGCTGCTTGGGTTGCTTCCAGCTCAGAGCACCTTAATAAATACTTCCATTAGATTTTATTGACTAAGGAACAAGAATTTCTCAAAAGAAAATTGAAGTGCTATTGTCCTGAGAAGGAGGAGGAGTGTAGGGCCTGCGAAAGTCCACTGAGGTCAATCCAGGGAGAATGAGAGGCCATGGCCCTTGCAAGGACAGCCGTCCGGTCATGTGGTGCAGTGGGCTGGGATCTTGGAGTCAAGCCCTGGCTCTTCCGAGTAGCTTTGAACAAGTCACCAAACCTTCCCAAGCTTCATTTTTCTGATGTGAGAAGAGGAATCCAGGCTCTATTTATCTACTTCATAGGAATTGAGTTAATACTGTGAAAGCATTTTGTAAACTTTTTAAGTTCACACAAATGGAAGGCATTATTATCTGCGGGAGCACAAAAGTCCCTTCTGAGTCCACATTTTGGTGGTCTGGATGATAAGTAGAGACTGCCACCTTCTCAGGTGAGAGTTCTGGAGGTGTCTAGCCCAGGCAGTAGGGGAAGGATTAGAATAAGCATAAGAGCAGGATAGGAAACATTCATGTACCTGCCACAATATCTAAATGGGCCTGATTCGCCCTATTATGCTGCCACCTCATTAAGGCTTTACAACCCTTGGGGGACAGCTCAGACATATCCAGTGAAGCAGGTGTTCCTAGCTGGGTGTCTCTAAATGGCCTGCCAACAATGGAGCAGTTAATCCGCTCCCATAAAAACTAATGAAGGATGCCTGTTGGATATATATGGCCTATGACTGGTGGAGGATTTGAACAAATAAAATATGATTGATTGCAGATGACATTTGAAAGATTCAGCTTTAGAAACCAAGGGCTCATTTCTTTGCTGACTGCTTGTTTGTTAGCGTGAGATGCAAAATACAGGATAAAAGCAGGTTCTATTGCAGGATTCCTCTAGTTTTGTCATCTGCTTGGATTAAAACTTTCAAGGAGGGTCCACTGTGAAAATAATGGTTTGATCAGTCTCTTAAGGGCATAGGAAGAAATGAGAATGGCTTTACAACATCTGGGTAGAGTTTTCTGGCCATCTTCTGGGATGTCTTGGCTTCTTCACTCTTGGCTCTGTGCAGAGAGCCCAGTTCCAGCTCCCTGTTGAGGAGGGGCTTAGGGTCTCAACTCTAGACCTTCAGTTCCCAGGCACAAATCTCACAAACACACCTAAGGGTTACTCAGCCTCCATTCCTTCCCACAGCTGTGTTTTTGAAGGACCTATATCAAGATTCTATTTCTTTCTTTTGAATTTGGCTGTTATATAACTTTTAAAGAAATATGTATTTTATCCAGCATTTCAACCCATTCTATATGCTTGTGGTAGAGCAGTACTTTCTATACATGTTCAATTTACCACCCAATTGGGAAGGGACCAAAGAATTTGTATTATTAAATTTTGATGATTCCATGCTTGGGCATCCAGAGAATAAAGGGTCCAAGATGGTGCTGCCTGCATGGAGCTTGGTGTTTCCACCATGGGTTGGTAATTTCTGGTTCCATAGTGGCCAGCCATGGCCTTGGGGTTCATCGCTGAAGGAGAGGACAGGCCCTGCTCATTATCCTAGGACTGGCCTTTTAAAGGCATTGACGTTATTTATTATATTGACTTAAAGTGACTTCATTCCATGTGTCCATAAGAGGCAGACCGGGATTGGGGTTGAGGAACAGGGGAAAGAGACGTGGTAAAAGAGAAAGAGGAAAATATGAAAGAGAAAGAAGAGCAGAGAGAGACAAATAAGAATGAAGACAAAGAAAAACGAAAGGAGGTTGTTAAGGGTTAAAGTGTTTCCCCAAAAAAGATATGCTGAAGTCCTAACCCATAATACCTACCAATGTGACCTTATTTGGAAACGGGATCGTTGCAGATGGAACTAGTTAAGATGAGGTCCTACTGGAGTAGGGTGGTCTTAAACCAATGTGACTGGGGTCCTTATAGGATGGGGAGAAGAGACTTAGAGAGAAGATGGCCATGGCATGTGATGACAGAGGCAGAGATTGAAGTAGTGCAGCTGCAAACCAGAGGATGGCCAGAAATGCACCAGAAGCTAGGAAAGGGCAAGGAAGGATCTTCTCTTATGGGTTGTAGATGGAGCATGGCCCAGCTGCCACCTTGATTTCAGACTTCCAGCCTCCAGAACTGTGAGAGAAGACATTTCTGCTGTTTTAAGCCCCACCTCCTCCACCCCCCCAGTTGTTGTACTTTGTTATGGCGACCCTACAAAACCAAGACAGAGGCTCAGGGGAAAACCAGATGGTCAAGACAGAGAGAAAAGAGTAAAAGAGGAAAGAGGGTGAGGGGAAGGGAGAAGGCTGCATTCTCTCCGATTCCCTGTGAGGTATGAGCTTCCTGCTCTGTGGCTGTTTGCCAGCCCGACCAAGCCTGGGTCTGCCAGGCAGGCAGCTGGAAGGTGAAAGCAACCTCAAGGAAGCCCTCTGGAATGCTCTCCCTTCCTTTTTCAGCTGCACTAAGTACCCAGCTCAGACCCTGGATCCTACCTTGGTTAGGCCTGAGGGAGCCTCCCTTCAGTACGCACATCACCTGGCAGACCTTCTTTTCACAATTCTCCATTATTGACTTTGGGTAATGTTGTTACCACCAGGTTTGCTTTCTGTTTTGAGGTGTGTGTGTCTGTGTGCGTGTGTGTGATTGTGTGATTGTGTGTGTGTGTGGTGGGGAGTTATGTTGGAGAGTCGAAAGTTTTCAACCAGCCCAGTTTTTGCAGCAAGAAACATCTGTGAAAATCCAACAGGCAAGCATTCATAATTAAAGGATTTTGACAGTGTTCTTGAATGTTCTTGAAGATCTGAAGAAGCAATCTATCTGGCTGTCCTCCTGCATCCAAGTGATGTGTCATAGAAGATTTGCTCCAGCACACAAAATTAATGCAGGGCCCCTGAATTGTTAGATGGATGAATTCCAATTAGTTCTCTCTTTAAATGGCTTTTTTTTTTTTTTGGTGTATGGTGTCATTTAGAAACTTCTAGCAGCCCATTCTATTTATAGATTGCTTTTATAATAGAATTTAAAGACTGAAAGAGACCTTAGAAACACTGTTTTGAAAAGAGTACTTCCATTCCTAGCTCTGAAACCATTTGTTCATGACCTTGGATAAACCACTTAACTTCTCCGTGTCTGCTTTTCTTCCTCTTTAAGAGAAAATTCTTGAACTGACTGTGAGGTGATTTCAGTTCTCACACCCCACTTGTTGCACATGATGGTGGGGACAGAACTCCCAACCCTTCTGAGGGTGCTTCCCCCTTCTCTGTGGGGCAGTGCTGTCTGACTCACGTGGCTGGCCCAGAAGGCCAGAGCTGACCCATAGCTCTCCAGATAGTCAGCTCAGGTGGAGAGTCTGACTCAGGGGGACGTGGGCATAGCCCCCTGAATCCTCCATGATCATTCTGGGCTTATTTCTGGAGACAGCAGGATTCCTCCCATCTCAGAAAGAATGGAGGTGAGAGTTTTCCAAACTGAGTATCAACATTTTCTATACTGAACTTGATATCTCCCTGGCTCACTCCCCTATGACCTCCTGGCTACTTTGACCTCCTTCCTCAATTTATCCTTCTAAACGTTTGGTGGACGTGTCCAGATGAGTAGACTGTGGGGCTGCTGCTGCCCATGCTGGATGCTGGTCTCATGACCTGTGCCCCACCCCACCCGCCCTCACCTCCTTCTATGTCCTCTCCTGGTTAATGGCACCAGCGTCTACCCCACGGCCCACACCAGCTACATCCTGGTCTTTGATCCCTGGTATCTTCCGACCTCTCCCACCAGGGGCAGTATCCTCGAGATTCTGTGAGTTCTACCTGCTCACTGTCTCTAAATTCCATTCTTCTTCATCCTCACAGCCATTGTCTTAGTTCAAGTCCTTATCTGGATTGTTCAAAGCCTCTCATCAGTTTTGCTCAGCCTTTCTCAATTGGTCAGTGTATCCTCTGCATGAGTTTTGCATAATTAAGTGCTGCAAGTGGAATTATTGGGTGAAAGGGCATGCCTTTAAAATTTTGATAGATATTACCCTTACCCTCCAAATTAGGTATTTAAATTTGTAGTTCCATATAACATATATGATAGTGCCCTCTTTAACCCACTCGCACCTGTACAAGCTCTTATCAGTCTCTTAAATTTTTGCCAGCCTGTCAAATAGCACTGTTTTTGAATCTACATTTGGATTTTCCTGATCAGCAGGGACTCAGATGGCACATCATTGTCAGATCCAGAACTCCAAGGATCCTGAAAGGCTACATTGGAGTCTTTTTTTGCTGTCTACCACCTGGATTCCAAACTTTGCTTTGAGTCTGAGGCCAGGAAAACTGAAGGTAAGCTAATGCTTTCTTTTCAAAGAATTTTACTGAACTGTAAAACAAAAACCTGTGTGTGTTGTATTGTGTCTCCCCAAAAGATATATTCAAGTTCTAACATTCCTGACCTCAGAATGTGAACTTATTTGGAAAATAGGGTCATTGCAGAAGGAGCTAGTTAAGACAAGGTCTTATTGAACAAGGGTGATCCTTATTCCAATATGGCCAGTGTCCTTATAAGAAGAGGAGCAGAGACAAAGAGATGGAGATGCAGATACAGAGGGAAGATGGCTATGTGAGTGAGGACAGAGAACGCAGTTATGATGCCACAAGCCAAGAAACGCCTGGGGCCACCAGAATCTTCAAGAAGCAAGGAAGGATTCATCCTTTGCACCTTCAAAGGGAGCATGGCCATGCCAATAGCTTGATTTTGGACCTGTGGCCTCCGGATTTGGGAGAGAGTAAATTTCTTTTGTTTTAAGCCTCATGCTTGTGGTTCATCCTCCCATCAGCCTAGTACAAAGCCATGAGCTAATGAGAGAATAGCACAGCAATGTAAATGGCTAATAAACATATTGCAGTTATTCAACCTCATGAATATTCAAAGAAATGCAAATTTGAGCAATGAATACAATTATCCACCTCTCTGACTGATAGGGACTGAAAAAAAAGGCAATACTCAATTACTAAGGAATCAAACACTCTCACATGCTGCCGCTAGGGGAGTTAATCTGAACAAGTGTGCAATTTGTTAAATTGCATAATATGTGTATAAATTTGAACCAGCAATACTATATTTAGGAGTTTATTTTAGGAAATATCCTAAATATGCACAATGGTTTAGCTACACACTGCTTATTTCAGTCATATTTAAAACAAAGAAAACCTGGACATATACTTTATATGTGTCCAACAAAGGGAATACATTTGAAAAATTACGGTTCATCCATCAGTGGAATGCTATGCAGCCACTAAAATGGATGCTACAGATCATCGCCTTCCCCACCGGATCCCAGAGACACTTGGGGTGCCATGCAATGATGACAGTTGAAGCTGAGTGTGCAGGAGCCTAAGTTCTCAAGCCCCTCTTCAATGAGAACAGCAGAATGATATGGATATTTGCTAAAACAAAGCACAACTTTTAATACAGGGAAAGGTGCTCATGGTATAAAATGAAAAAAGAAGAAAACTGTGATGGCTAATTTTCTGCATCTACTTGGCTGGGCTCTGATCTCCAGTTGTTTGGTCAAGCACTGGCCCAGATATTTTTGTGGAGATGTTTTGTAGATGGGATTGACATCTACACTCAGTTGACTTGAAGTAAAGGAAATTTCCCTTGAATAACCTGGGTGAGCATCATCCAATCAGTGAAGATCTTAAGAGTAAAGAACATGAGATTTGCAGAAGAAGAAGAAATTCTTCCTCAGGATGACACCTCTGCTCCTCTCTGAGTTTCTAGCTTGTTGGTCTCCACTAGGGACTTCAGACCCAAGACAGTAGCATCAACTCCTAACAGGGTTTCCAGCCTGCTACCTGGCCTAGGATTTTGGAATTTCCAGCTCCCACACTCTTGTGAGACAATTCCTTACATCAATATTGAAAACACATATTTCTATATCCTATCGGTTCTGTTTCTGTTGAGTGCTGACAGTCACAAAACAGTATACGTCTACTTTTTGGTGGCATGATGGTTTTAGTTTTTCCTGCCATTTTTTCTTCCCGAAGTGTTCTCTACCTCCCTTATCAGGAAGGGCATATATATATATATATATATATATATATATATATTTAGCATAACCAAGGGAAACTTTCTAATGGAACTCAAAATGCAAGAGAAGTTGGGGGAGAGGAGTGACAGAGAGAGAGAGAGAGAACGGCTTTAAAATACTAACAATTAAGAGTCAGGCTAAATGGTTGTCATGTTTGACAGAATAAAAGGTCTGTTTGCTTTAGTTTTGTTTTTGTAGATGTTGTACTTACCTTTAATCAGGATTACTCAGACCCGTGTGCCTGTCATCCCCTGGTGCCCTACTGCATTCACTAGTACACGTGACACACCTACCCAGCTGATGTGCCCACAGGAAGGTCTGTGGTGGATGGAGGCACAACCTAGAGAGCGTTTGATGTGGGTCTGGTAGAGGCAGTGTCCTTGCCTTCATGGTCTTGCTGATGCCTGGTGTGACCGAAGCTGGAATTTCCAATCTAGGTATAATGGAGGGTCCATGGAAGGTTCATCTGGGGAGCAATGTGCTCCTTGCATGCTCCGGTGCTCTGCATTCAAAACCTGTCCTGCCCATGACAGATCCTCACGTCTGCTTGGTCTATCATGCAGACAGGTGCCACTCCTTAAGAAGGCTGAAAAACTTCCAGGGACTTAAACTGACTTTTAAGAAAATAACCTTACTGAGACATACTTTGCATATCATTTAGCGATTAGTTAGTGAATTTGCCAAGTTATGCACCCAACCACCAATCTGTGTTAGAACATTTCCAACCCCCCCATGTGATTCCCCCATGTACATTTCCTGCTAATCTACATTGCCCCCATCCCTGGCAGTGATTAATCTACCTTCTGTCTTTATAGCTTTGCCCTTTCTGGGTATTTCATGCAATGTATATTCTCTTGTGTTTGGTTTCTTTAACTAAGCATGTTTTGGGGGTTCATCCATGTCTGCATGTAGTTTGTTTCTTTAAAATTTTTATTGACTTTTAAGTGCCCACTACTTGTATAGTTTTAATAAAGGAGAGACACAGGAAGAAACCCTACCTGCTGAAATTTTAATAGCCCCATAAAAATGCATTTCCAAGGTAATCTTTCTAATGGAAATAGAATGCCCATTTTGTCATACCCTGTCTAATTCATCAATAACTTGCACTTTCATTTTTAAAATGAATATTCATTGAACTAGCACCTCATGCCAAACACGGTGCTTGGTTCTGGGGATATGGACATGGGTAAGACACGACTGTTGCCCATAAACATAGAATGTAAAGGAAAGAAAGGAAAAATGCTGAGTGTTGATTTATGAAAACAGCCTGATCTAATATTCTAAATTGGAACCCTTGTGAATATGTGAGGCTTCTTTATTTTTTTAAATTTTCTTTTTTTTTTCTGGCTTCTAAAACATACTGTTAATTTTAGACTTCTTTTAAATACCTATTCTATGTTCATGGTGGATAGAAAATGACTCCTCTGGACAGGAAAACAGTTCATTTTAAGAGTCCACTATCACATTTTATCCTAGTAGCACGACCTTGATGACTTGGAAAGAGTCTGTACAATCAGTTGCTTACCCAAGTATATGTGATGGAAGCAGGCAGGGTAGGTGCTTCCCTTTGCTAACCCGATATCTGTATTCTTCTTTCCTTGCTGACAGAACCCTGGTTTGTTTGGGTAGCAGCAAGAAGCCCTTTGATTTCAGGGATTAGGGCCCAATCTTAATTCCAGGGAATGAATTGTGACTGTTCACAACCAGTTATCCTTCTGGGCCTGTAATTGGTCTAGGAGTGATTGTGTGATCCCGTTTTAGACAAAAGGACGATGCAAAAGCAAGTCTACGGGGTGGCACATCTGGGAAAGTTCTTGCTTTCCCGATATAAAAGGGGACAGGTCTGGCTGCATAGAATTAGTTCCTTCTCCCTTTCCCCTTGCTCTTGCTTAGAGTGTGGATGTGACATCTGTAAGTACAATAGGCTTCTGGAGACCAAGAGCCAAAAAGCATGAGGATGAGGCCAAGCATGATAAGGGTGATGGGTCTGAAAAATTAAAAGAAATTTGGTCCTTCATGGTATCACTGAACAGTTTCATGAGCTCCAAGCTGCTCATTTCTAGTTGTACAAGAAAAGGAAAACCTATTTAAGTCTTTTTACATGGATTTTTCTGTTACTTGTTGCCAAAAACATCCCTAACTAATAGAGCATGCTTGTCACATTCTTGGATGTTCGAAAGTTGGAGATGGGGTAAATATATTTGCTGATGGAATCTAAAATTTAAAAGTGCATTCCTTTACTTATTCACCCACCAAGTATTTATTAAATACTTACTAGGCACCAGATTCAGTGCTTAGGTCTGGGCTGAAATGTGAAAAATATCGTACCGGTCAGGGTTCTTCAGAGAAAGAAAACCAGTAGATGACATATAATGAGTAGTGTTTGAGGGGCTTGGTGAATGTGAAATCTGTAGGGCAGGCTGGAAACTCAGACAAGAGTTGAGTCTTGAGTCTACAATCCATAGGGCAAGCTGGGAAGCTGGAAACTCTGACAGAAGCTGTCTTGAAGCAAATGTCTTCTTCTCTGGGAAATCACTTTTTGCTGTTAAAGCCTGTGGCTTGATTGGATGAGGCCCATCCACATTTTCAAGGGTAATCTTTACTTAAAGCCAGTTGACTGTAGATGTTAACCACATCCATGAAACAACTTTGCAGCTACACCTAGACTAGTAGTTGATTAAATACTGGGTCCTATAGCCCAGCCAGGCTGACACATGAGAATAACCATCACAAGGATAAAATGCTATAGGGAGTTGCATAAAAAATATCCCACATTTTGGTTCAGCACAATTAGGTGTGAAATGGTCTGGCTTGCTTGAGTTTCTGATCAAAAGAATCCTAGCCACAGGTCCAGCACAGACCCAAGCATAAGCCCAAACCCTGTCCTGTAGCCTGAAGCATGGAGATACCACAGTCCTGTGATAAAGCTCTTATTTCTAGGGCATTTCTAGAGCATATACTCTCTATTTTTTAGAAAGACAGCAACACACTAGACAATCGGGTACAGTCTTGGGGAAAAGAACAGGTGTTGGGAAATGGTGGGGCTAATATCTGATTCCTGCCTCTGAGTATTTGCCCACAGGCCACTGGACCCAGCACTGCACCTGGGGGGCTATTTTAAGGGCAGTTGCACAAAGGGTAATGCGCTGAGATGGAGATGCTTTATAAGTTTCCTCCCTGCTGAAACCTCTAGAACAATATCAATTAATTAATGAATCATTTCATTAATTCATTATTATCTATTCTCTGCAATGCGTAACGATGTCTAACCAATTCTTTCCCTATCCTTATTTTTCTTAACATCTCTGGAGACTTTAACATTGTCATTGTTTCCTAAAGACTTGGGTCAGGAATCTTCTCTTTCCTCTATTGTAGTTCCTTTTGGGCTTGTTTCATTGGCATTTCCTTGGTTTAGAATTCAGAATAACTTTGATTTGTGATATGTTATTTGATACTGAAACATATCAAAGAGCCAGATCCCTTTTCTACTTTTATGCACATATTTGTGACCTTGAATGACCTTCATTTTTAACCTTTTACACTTTGAGGGCATCTGTTCATATCTTAGAATCATTTCATCCTGTAAGTGACTGCTGGGGAGTCTTCTTAAAACACAGTTCTGATCATTTTATACCCTTTCCCAGAAGTCCTCAATGTTTTCCTATTTCTTACAGGAATAAGCTCAAATTCCTTATCCTTGCAATTATGGAACCACCTAATCATGTCTTGGCTTCCCTTTCCTGCCTTATCTCACTCCATTCTCTTGAAAAGTCCCACTCAGATTAAATAGGTCTTCCTGGTGTTTCTTAAGCACATTTTATCTCATTTTTCTTCACCAGAAATCTTTAACATGTTTTCTGCCTCCTTTTTTTTTTTTTTTTCTTTTGCCTTGCTCTTATTTTTTCCACCATCCCTGCGTGCTTCAACATCCTAGTCATATTCCAAGATCCAGCTCAAGGAACCCTTCCTCTTTAAAGCCCTGTCAGCCTCCCAGCTGAAGCTCTTTCCTCAAAGAAGCTGCAGTCTATACCCTATTAGGACACATTTTATTTGTTAATATGCATGACTTCTTGCTTTCCATAGTTGCCACTTATCTTTTAAAGAATTGTTATTTATCTTTGCACGTTGTAACAGCTCAGTCTCCGCAATGAAGGATCCGGAACTTGTCTTAGCACTTCTTCCTGTATCCTTCAGTACATAACATGCCCTGTGTTTAACAGAGCCCTGTAAGTACCTGATTCTCCCCTTGTGGCTGAGTCCTAGAGCAGGAAGGAGACTTGTAGGTCTTGTAGAATGGCAGGGTATGTTGATCGACTAATGGAGTCTGAACTAAAGGGTACCGTAAACCTTTGAGTCTGGCTATGCACTCTAAATAACAGATGTTAACTAAGTGGTTTTTATTAGTATGTATCATCGAGAATGATTTATAAAGAATGATGCAGAGCACGGATAACAGTTTGATGCAAAAGTAAATCTGAACCATGGCTACCATTAACCTGGGGAGCAGTCTGTGCAGTCTGTGGTCTCGCCCAAGTTCTAATGCACAGCCGCTCACTAGACAAAAAGCTCGCGTGCCCTGGC